>BQNB010032491.1:0-30000 GCA_026074375.1 Tanacetum coccineum | reverse complement strand
ATGTTGGTTCATTTAACTAAACGAACGTGAAATAATATTCATGTTCGTTCATTTAATAAATAAACGAACATGAACGAACTTTTTACCGAACGGTTCATGAAATGTTCACTGAACGTTCAGTTCGTTTACAACTCTACATATAAGTCGATAAAAGAGTTTTACCCAATTTAAGCTTGTATAGAATCAAATCTTACGGATAAGTCGACTACATATCTGGAAATCATTTAATTTACCAAGGAAGAAAAGCACAATGCTACATATCTATAAAACCGGCATTTACAATATATAATGAGTCATGATGGTTTGACAATTTTCGAAAGATTTAACAAAGTGCTTTGGTTCAATTGATACTCATTTTTAAAAAGGGTTTTTGTATATATATCATTCCAAAGATGCAAAATTGCATATATATCCAAAATATGCATAAAATGCATTGTATTATATGAATTAAAAACTTGTACCAAGGATATATATGCAATTATTCATTTTTGGAAGGATATATATGCAATTCCTTTTTTTTTTTAAATTCATGGGTTAATTTAAGAGATTTTTTGGATAAAAGATAAATGATTTGAGTCTTGGCTATTGCTTACTCTAGTTGGTGCCCTACTCGGCAGAAGATTTACCATAGGTATTCGTTTTGAGGTGAACAAAGACTGTTACCAAAAGACACTTGAGATCAAAGTGTTTCCGTTAATTCACACAACCTTTTTTTTAGATTTTGGAAAGATTCTAATGGCTTATATATTTATCAATAAGTACACTTGTGTTTGTATGAGCCTTTGCATGTGGTTAAGAATGAATCACGTTTGTCATTACTTTATAGTTCAGTATGATTGTCGCTCCATAAACATAAAGAATGCAGTAGGACAAAAACAAGAAAAAAAGTATAAAAAAAATACATTACTGCTATAGCCTATAAGTGACACGAGCAAGTAAAAAAATAACCACATGCAAAACTTTTTGGGTAAATGGCTTAAGAAAGCATCAAACTTGTCACGTTTTCTTTTTGTATGCTATCAACTTTTAATTTTTCTATAGAATTCAAACACTTTGCTAATCTTCCTATTGTAACAATGATTAACAAAAAAAGCTGACGTGACATGATTTTAATAAAATTTTCCCGATATACTCTTTTTTCCAATGTCATATGTAACTCATACACTTTATATATTTTCAAAAACCACCCCTTTAACACTTTCTTTTCCTAATACTAATTCATAACATTAATTTCATCACATTAATTCATTCACCCACCCTTAAATTGGCGAAACTAAACCCTAATTTCATCACATTAATTCAACACCAATCAAACATGGCGAATGAGAACGGTAATGTTCTTATCTTCCTTATTTGTTTGCTTATCTGCTTATTTGTTGCTTATCTTCTTATGTTTTAGCTTATCTGCTTATTCGTTGTCGATCTACTTATGTTTTAGCTTATCTGCTTATTCGTTGCTAATCTGCTTATGTTTTAGCTTATCTGCTCATGTGTGTTAAAGGGGTGTTTGGATTACAAAGTCCCAATGTGTGCTTATATGCTTAAACACATAGCAGTTTAGGAGTGTTTGGATTACAAAATTGGACACAAATAAGCAAACAAATTGCAAAATTCTTTGACCCATATGTATTAGCCTTTGACCCATATGTGTTTGCTTATTTGTTGTTACCTTGCATAAAACATTATTATCATTTCAAATAGCAACTCAGGCTCAGACAACAGCTCAGATTCAAACAATAGCTCAGACTCATTTGGTAGCACCTCATCCTTAATAAGTTGATACGGGGAGATTAGCACTTTTGAGGAATATGTGTATAGCTCTCCAGACATTGTATATAGCAAATGACCATCTAATAGTTTGCTAAATTGGTACGAGGATTTATCAGAAGAGTACAAGGAAAGATTTTGGTGTTCAAAGTCAGGAGGTTATAAGACTAATGCTAAACCTTATTTCTCAAACATTTCAAAGGCTAAATCATATGGGTCAAAGGCAATAGCATCACCTAAAACACTCATTGTCAAAAGCCTTGTACCAATAACAAATTTGTGTACTTGGGCTTGCAAATGCTAAAACCTAGGATGCTATTTTTAACAAGACCTTTGGATTGAAGATACACACAACTATGACTGGTGTAGAAGAAAAGAAATGGAAGAGGAAAATGAGAGGTGGAAGCTGATTTTACCTTTTGATGTCTTTTGGTATTTTGGTCTTGATGTAATGATAATTATGTAGTTGTTAAAACATTATGTAGTTGTAAAAAAATATGTGTGTTACTAAATGATGATGTTAGAATGGTAAGCTTTTTGGTTAATTAAGTAAGGATGTTAAAATATGTCTATTAATTTCATTTTCGTATATGCTTATTCTGATTGTTGATTTTGCTTATCTGATTGAGAAATGTGTGTCCAGTGTGTTGGTTTTGCTTATCTAATTGCAGAAATGATTATGCTTAGTTCAGACAGCTTAGATGACAACAAAGGCCAATCAATAGCAAGTGTTCCTAAGGAGGGGCCATCAATACAAGGATTGCTAGACTGGTATGGATATGACACTGTTGAGGAATATCTAGAGGAAACATTTTTTCCAAGCACAGACAAAGATACCACAGACAAGGATATCACTGATGAGGATACCATTCATGAATCTTACTCTCCAAAGTCTAAAGGTAAATATGTACCAGTTTCACAGAAATACAATCTAAAAGTCATCTTCAAAAGCCCTATTCCAATAACAGGATGTGTGCTTGGACTAGAAAATGATCACATATGGGATGATATTTTAAAGAAATTTGGAGTGAGGAAACCTGAAAGTTATGTAGACAAGAAAAAGGGGAAAATAAAGGTTTCATATAGAAGCTGATCATGTATTAGATGTTAGCTTTGTTTGTGTTTTGTATTAGATGTTAGCTTTGTATGTTAACTTATGTAATGGTGATTATGTACTTATTAAAATCTTATGTATTGGTTACTGAAGTAATGATGTTAATGTAGTGTTTGGATATAAAATATGTCTGTTAATTCCATTTGCAGCATTTGTAGTTGCCTTTGCAGCAAGCATTTGCCTTGCAGATTGCATTTGCTTTGCAGGTTACATTTACACTTGCCTTTGCAGCAAGCATTTGCCTTGAAAGTTGTATTTGCTTTGCTACAAGCATTTGCAGCTTGCCTTTGCAACAAGCATTTGCCTTGCATGTTGTATTTGCTTTGCTGCAAGCATTTGCAGCTTGCCTTTGTAGCAAGCATTTGCCTTGCAGGCATAGTTTTAAAAAGCGCGCCTAGGCTCTAAGGCTCAACCTCTAGAGATTTTTTCAGATCGAGGCTCCGCACATGCACAAGGCTAGCGAAAAACACAGAGCCTTGAGCCTAGACGCGCCTAGGATAGGTGACGAATTTTGAAACTGTCTTTTCGAATTTAACATTCATCGCCCTCATATGTTAATAATAGATTACCTAAAAACTACCTAGAAACTAAATAAATCATTCAAAATCTTAGTGTTTGGTCGTTCAATTCAAGTGTCTGCACATACAGACTCCTCCCTCTATTTTACGCATGAGATAACGTAATCTCGTCATGCGATACATTGCTTGATATTTTTGGTTTAACTATTAAATTTTTTTAGATACATTAATTATTTTAGTGTTATTTAAGTCATAATTAATCTATAAATTTTCACCTAAACTATTATAATTCACTTCAATTTAATGCGACTTATATTCATGAAGCCCGCGCCTTGATCTGCGCCTCGCCTCAAGGATCCATATGCCTTTTGCGCCTTAGTGCGCTATGAGCCTTTCAAACACTGCTTGCAGGTTGCATTTGCTTTGCTGCAAGCATTTGCAGCAAGCATTTGCCTTGCAGGTTGCATTTTCTTTGCTGCAAGCATTTGCAACTTGCATTTAGAATTGTAAGCTTTTTGGTTCTTGAAGTAATGATGTTAAAGTAGTGTTTGGATTTGCAACAAGCATTTTAGATATTACTGAGAAATATCATACACTACTGAAAAAGATCCTAAAATTACAAATATCAAACATTAACAAAGATCCTAACATTACAAACATTACACCTAAACTATTACATTACAAAGATAAGACCTAAACCATTACATTACTTAGCTATTAACATACCAAATCCAACACAAACCACTGAGAAAGATCCTAACATGATGAAAAACAACCTATCATACAATTTCAGCTTTGACTTGGTAGCTCTCAACTTGTGATAACCGGTAACTTTTCCTGGATCTTAGTATTTTAAAATACTATGGTTGTATATCTGCGTTTTCTCGATCTTGTCAGTTCTCTCGGAGAAAAACTGAAAAGTTGACGTTATTGACTTTTTTTGCGCGAAACGGTTTAACCGGGTATTGAGAGTCTTATTTTTCCTAAATGAATCACTTTTGATTCATCTTTTCCGTATCAAAGTATCTATGTCATCGTTTTAACGCTTATCGGGAAGTTTTCCCGCGTTCAGCGAAAATCATCGTGCAACGCGTACCGGCATGACAGTAAACTAGAACATATCCAAATACATTGGGTCGATCTAATTAAACTTATTCGATATAAGTTATCTCGTAATTGTCTTTAACGTTCATTTAGAAGGTAAATCTTTGGAGTAGATCAAAATTATCGAGAAACGGATACTTTCGCGAAAAGTAAGTCAAAAGTAAGGTGTTAAAGGAAAACAATGATCTCGAAACGAACCTTGGATGAGTCTAAATGGGCAAAGCGCGTTTGGATAACATGAACTTTCTTATTTTGAAACTCGGGTTTTCGGTTAAACTTAAACTAGTCACGAAATCAAATCCTGACACAAGACGAAAGAGCATGGGATTCCCTCCCACCCCTTGTACTCGTCGGCCCCATAGGGGGAACATGGAAGCTAAAGTTTAGCAACCATGCAATTCCTCTTTTTTATTTTATATATTACAAAACACATACACACTTCTTGCATGTTTTTTTTCAAAATCAAAAAAAATCATACTCCTCTCTCTGTATCTTTGAAATCGGACGAGCAACCACAAGGCAAGAACACACACATTTTTCAAAGTTTATCAAGATCAAAGGGTTAAGAAACATTCAAGGGTTGTTTCTTTTATAGTCTCGGGTAATTGAAAACAACATTTGGGTTGTTTCTTGCGTCTAAATCCCAACCAAAACCTACAAACTTGTAAGTCTTCAAAATCTTAAATAGTTGTACTTTTGTGGTTAACGTGATGATCTAAAACTAGTTGTACAAGGCGTTTGTTTTAAATCGAAACTTAAAATCAAAACGAAGGTTTAAAGGGGTGCGTTTGGACGTGACGTAAACAAAAAAAAGAAAACAAGGGTTGGTCATTTCTGTATTATGGTCGTGGTGGTAAAATGTCGTGTAGTGTCTAGAGCTTATTTGTGCTTATTTACTCATGTCCGAAAAGCCCTAGCTTAAAAAAATAAGCTTGTCATGGACTTATTGTGGTTCGTGGGCTCGTGGTGTATCTCGGCCCAAAACAACAAACGAAAGGGAAGTCATGGGCTCGGCCCATGACTTATTCGGCTTATTTTGAAACCCTTGTGCTTATTTCGTTAGATTATTTTGTGATCGGGCTTATTTTGTGAGTTTGTAACATATTCAGACTTATTTTGAGCTTATTTGTGGTCTTTTGGGCCTTGCTCGATTTCGGCCCAACAAGGAAAAGAAAAAGGGTTCTAGGGCTCGGCCCATTATTGTTTTCGTACAACTTGTCGTTAGCTTATTAAAGCTTAATAGCTTATTCTATCTTGAATAAAAGCTTATTAGTTTATTTTATTGCATGTTTTTTTTTGAGCTTATATGGTTTCTTTTGGTCTTAACGGGCCTAAGTTTGAACTCGGCCCAATAAGGGTCCGAGGTTTTGGCTTATTTCGAAAATGACCTATTCATGTACTTATTAAGCACTTATTTCGCCACTCATTTGACAAATTAGTTTTGAACTTAACAAACTATTTCTAGCTTATTTTGAGACTTTTGAGCTTATTGGGCTCGCGACCCAATAAGAATAATAAGCTTTGGCTTATTGAAACTTATTTGACCCGACTTATTTATCAAGTAATATTATTTGAGAAACTAAATGAATTTCAAAACTAATATATTTTCTTGAGCTTATTCTCGACTCCTCCGAGCTTATTGGGCCCACGACCCAATAGTGAAATAAGCTACGGCTTATTCCATGGCTTATTACTTTTGATTAAGAGATCTTTACACCTTTCTATAGCTTATTGAACTATTTTGGCCTATTTTGGTGCTGAAAAATACTATAGTAGGCTTATTGGGCCAAAAAGCCCAATAAGATGCATATACTATACTTGTCATATTATCAGGCTTGTTAAGAAACTTCAAAGGGCTATAAGGCCCAATGACATAATGGACATCCTGTGGACTTATACCCGGGTAAACTAAAACGATTGGACTAGTCTTTGAAATGTGTGTTTTGACGGACCGTCATAAAAACCTAAACTTGGTATGGGATTTGGAAATTTGTCGAATTTGGAAAGTGATTGAAATTAAGGTTTGAAAACCTTGGGAAAACTCTTACAAACAAATGGGTCATGTCGAAATTTTATAAAACGTCTCACACTTAGAAATATCTTGGAAAACACTCATCTTCTTGTGATCCGACAAAAGGACGAAACTGGATTTTATTAATCGTTAAGTTTCAAGGTTGAAACAATTTGATTAAACGTACAGATTAGACAAGAATTCATACTTTCCCTTATAAGCCCGATAAGAGGACGAAATAATAACATATTATTATTTTATTATGAATATCATTCATACTCTAATATCTTAGAATTGTTTATTCTTTATTTCCCGATCTTTAAATTCTTAACCACTTCTCGCTGGATTCGGCTATGATCTTTTGAACGCTCTATCTCATCATGAAACACAAACTCTGTTTTCGAACATCACGTGTTAATGTCGTACTTAGCCCGAGTGCATTGAGTCATCTTACCTAGTTACCACACAACCATGATACAAAACCTTTCTTAACAAGGATGCGAACTTTTTACGAACCTTAATGCAAACGTTTGTACAACAAGACAAATTCATACAACATATTACTAAGGTGAACTTAATATTAGGTCATGGCCGGGTACCGTTGTGCTTTGTGTAGAGATTATCTAGTTCAGCTTTTATCATCTTTTGAGGTGAGTTCTCGTAGCCCTACTTTTTAACTTTTTTCCATTGGGGGAAAATGATACTCAATTCTGTTTTGAACTTGATTTCATTACCGTGCGAAACTTTTTTTTTTTATCTTTTTGGACAATGCTATGTGCCTTTGACTGCTATGTGAATGACATGAGTTTTGGTTGAACTTACTGTGTGGATCTTATCTTGTGATCTTGCGATCTTGTGATCTTGTGATCTTGTGATCTTGTGATCTTGTGATTCTTATGAACTTGTGGATCTTCCGCCCTATGTATAGCTCCAAATTATAGGCTTTAGGTGCGAGTAAACTAAGTGCTTGGATTTATGATAGCAAGGAGTTGCTATGTTGGTATCTATGTATGTTGTGAATCTATGGATCTGTGATAGCAAGGAGTTGCTATGTTGGTATCTAACCTATTGCATGTATTCACTGTCATATCGCACATTTGTCCACTTTTTGAAACTATGGCACAACAACTGGGTTGTTATCAAACCTACGAGCTCACCAACTTTATGTTGACCTTTTCGAGTATCATTTTCAGGTGTGTTTTCAACAAATGTAAATTGGGAGTAATGGAAATCAAAGACGGACATTTGTGGGGTGTTATCTAAAGACTAGTGTTTTACTTATCAAGAAGACAACTTGGAAACTACCGTAAATCGAAATCTTTGTAAACTTTGTATGGTGTGATCTTGTAACTTGTGCGATGAAATCACGTCGTCGCATCCCGTGTTTACGCCGTATTCGGGGTGTGACACAACTCTTCTTCCAACATTGACTTGTCCATAGCAAGAACATTAATCACTTGTTCATAATCCGCCCCCTTCTTCAATTGTTTCTGCATTTGCAACATCTCATACAATAATTCTTTGTAGTATTCATTTGGAAGATCATCATCCAAAAATCATAAACATTGCATTTTGAGCATGTTACAAATCGTTTACCCGGATTCTTCCTTGTTGTTGCCGTTTGTACTTTTAATTGACGATTACATTTACAAAAGTATTCAACCCTACCACTAATTACCCGGGATTCGGATGAAGTCTAAGATGGCATGAATAGGGTTTATTTGATTTTCGACCGTTAGGGTGAATTTGAGGGGGAAAAGAAAATGTGTTAAAGGAGTGTAAATAAATAATGGGGTAAAGGGGGCGTTTTTGTGAAAAAAATAAGTTAAAGGGTTAAAGGGAAAGAGAGAGTAACAGTATGATTTTATTTGCCGTTTGTACTTTTAATTGACGATTACATTTACAAAAGTATTCAACCCTACCACTAATTACCCGGGATTCGGATGAAGTCCAAGATGGCATGATTAGGGTTTATTTGATTTTCTACCGTTATGGTGAATTTGAGGGGGAAAAGAAAATGCGTTAAAGGAGTGTAAATAAATAAAGGGGTAAAGGGGCGATTTTGTGAAAAAAATAAGTTAAAGGGTTAAAGGGAAAGAGAGAGTAACAGTATGATTTTATTAAAATCATGTCACGTCAGCTTTTTTGTTTGTTACAATAGGAAGATTAACAAAGTGTTTGAATTTTATAAAAAAAATTAAAAGTTGATAACATACAAAAGAAAAACGTGACAAGTTCGATGCTGACCATTTACCCAAACTTTTTCTCTAACATAGTAATTTTTTTTAACAAAAGATTGATACACGCACGAATTGGATCACATATCTAATCACACAGGTAGGACCGTAAACGAACTGAACGTTCAGTGAACATTTCATGAACCGTTCGGTAAAAAGTTTATTTATTTATTAAATGAACGAACGTGAACAACATTTTACGTTCGTTTAGTTAAATGAACGAACATGAACAAAAGTCTTATCCGTTCATTTATGTTCGTGAACGTCCGATTATTCGTTCGTGATGATCATATATATGTTTATGTTCGTCTATCATACCGTTTTATTATATAGTTTTAAAAGTGCTTTACCTAAACAAAACAACACTAATAAAACACAATATTGTGTATATTTTTGTAAATTTTATGTTTATTTACGTTCGATCGTGTATGTTCGTCCGTTTATGTTCGTTTAGTGCTTAATGAACGAACATGAACAACCATATTTCTTAATAAACGAACATGAACAAGAAAATTTGTTCGTTTAAGTGATCGTGTTCGTTTATTTGTCCGGCTAAAATTAAATGAACGAACATGAACAAGGCTCCGTTCATATTTGTCCTGTTCGTTTACAGTCCAACACACAAGTTTTAGTTCCATAATCTGAAAGTGTTAAAAATTCTAACTCGTCATCATTATTATGTCTTTTCTCGGCGGCTTTAAGCTAAGTCAAAACATCGCGAGTAGGAACAGACTGATCCATATATTAAAGTTAGGCTAAATTTTTTAATAAAGATCCATCGTTATCATTCATATGCATTTTAATCAACACTTTGGATAACTGATATCTTGAGTGTCACACTTCATGTATAAAATCATTGAGGAGCATAGTATTTTATTTTTGTACAAAGTAAAATATAAGTAATAATAGCCCAATACTCTGGAACATAATTATTTACTAGAGAATTATCCGCAACAAGCAAAAAAGACTTTCTAAATGAATACATAGGCCGATAATTTTTTAGTTACGGGGTTGTCCTATGTTCTGAGCGCCCTCTAGCCCGCGTACTGTCTCCGTCCCTAATCGCAACATTTGTTTATCTATTTAACTATTTTGAAAATAATCCACCATTTTATTAAATATATATATATATATATATATATATATTTCTCTTTATTTCGAAGCAGATAAGAAAATGAACTAAAATTACAAAATAATAGTAGTAATATCTTATCTTTTCTCTTTGTGACGTTGTAAGAATTTTATGCAGTCAAGGGTTTCTAGAATCATATAGTGGTTGGTGAATTGATAATTCAACCAGTCTATATGAAACTATTTTTTATTACTATGTGTTTACCTTGATTAATTGAGTCACGTTAACAATTTTGTAGATGTAATGCGTGACTTGATAATTTAAAATAAAAGTGTAATACAAAAATTCTAAGGGTTTTTCTAACGTGTGCTCCAAGGGCACATGATAAAGTGAGGACAGAGGCTGCGTGTTACAGTCTCATTGACCAGCAATCATTATTATTAATCATTATCAGGCCCCACAATCACATGCTAGCCAATCAAACTGTGACACATAGCCTTTTGTCCTCACCTTATCATGTGCCACGCACATGTTAGAAAAACTCAAATTCTAAATACAGTCTTTGATTTTTGATGTTAATTGTTTTTTTTTTCTAGCTTTTGGTGCTACATAATCACCTTTCTCTCTTTTCAAGGGTAAACTTTGAGGATTTTTAAAAATCATAATGTGTATTTTTTTTTTGGTTAAGAAGGCAAATTATAAAAAATAACCATATATTATAGAAAACTTATACTATAGATAGGAGAATGTGATTTACTAAAGACCGATGATATCCGTATTATGGTCGACCACGAAAAAGACGTGGTGGTCAAGGGGGCCGCGCCCTGATTTACCCGTTTTTCCTCCAAAAACACAACAAACATAACCTTTGGTGAAGAGTTGTAACCGTTAGTGTTTTAACCGCTTTTAACTATACTTAGATTTATCAGGTCAAAAACTATATTCATTATTTCATATGGATATTGTTAATGAGAATCACAAGCATAAATCAAGTATACATGTTTATTAGTTCAACAATTTATGAAGGCACACATGCTTAGCTTTTAATATTTAAATACTACATAGTTCATGCTTGATTACAAATAAGGGGCATAGCCTTATAACCACAAGCTCGATATTATACAAGACTCATGCGTAATTATGATGTTCATAGATACATACATAGTATTTGTGTAACACACTTCTTCAAGAGCAGAATTTAACCAAGTGCAGCATCCTGTACTGCTTTGTTTGTCTTCTACAGTTCCAACACCACGTCTAACAAAAAAATGTTAACAACGAGTCACGTATAACATCTTATGAAACCTTAACGCTTTATCTTTCATAAGCTTTCTACTTCGTTATTTCAGAGTTCAGACCATCATAAAGAAAATGTATAAGTGTAAATTAACAGATAGTGCATGTTAATATACTTACAATCGGCATCAGATTTGATCCAAAATTCTCTGTTCCCATTTGAATCACTGGCACCACATGTAGCCTGTGGAATGGTGGTTCTTGTATTTATTGCACTCATTTTAGAGGTATCTCTCTCAGTGATATCTTCTCCCGACAGCATTTGGTTTCTTCTTTTATATCCCTCATCGTTCACAGAGGAGCTATTCGTGACATGTCTGGATCGGTTTTGAGACTTTGTTGTGCTTTCAGGATGAATTTTCCTATGGAACATATGTAGGATCTGCAAAATTTACACTAAACATTAAAAGACTAACTGAAAATCAAAGTTTAAAACATGCGACTTTTTCTAGACTTAGACTGGGATGGTATGCAGCAAACAAGACCACATATGATATATAAAGGTGGCAATTTTAGCCCGTTTGATGAGGCCATGGTAGAAAAAAATCATTCAAAACATTAGCAAAAATTGCGCTCATGTCCTTAAAGGGTTTTCGTGGTTGAATCAACCACGGAAATACTTTAAGAGCTAAACCGCAGTTTCATTAAACATATATAAGGACTTTTTCAACAATAACCCTTATAATTGGGTCAATTTGGGCTATGTATTACATCAAATGGGTTAAGCAAAATACTATCAAAAGGGTCAAATTGAAAGTCATCCTAAGTGTATTAAAATGCATGAAAACCCCCTACATCCTAAGTGTATTAATGAACGTAAAAAAGTGCTGGCTGGTCGGCCAGCCCAATGTACATTTTTGACCCGTTATTCAACCCGTGACCCTGCCACATGTACTCGTAAACTGATCAACTTTCCTATTCAATACAACCAGGTGATTATGACACACGGTGCTATGAGTTAAATAAAACTTAAATACATATACCTTATTTAGTTTCTTATCAGCAGAAGCATTATCAATGGTTCCTCCAGAACCTTTTCGCCCTTTAAGTATCTTTCTCATTAACTGGACAGCAGACTTATCACTTTCTTTCTCCTTCTGCTTTTCAATCCTATTACATTTCGGTCCGCTATTTTCGTCAGCCAATCTAGTCTTCTGAAACAACTCACCCAGTGAGGTTCTCTGCTCTTTCTTTCCACTGGTTGTTTCCGGTAGTCCAACAGCTGAACTAAGCAGATAACCCTGAAGCGGACAAGCAACTGAACCATTCTCATTTTCCACAGCAGCAACCTCTAATGGTTTCCCACTAAGTGTAATCGTACTTCCATGACTACTTCTTCCGTTGCTAACATAACTGGTCCTTGCAGACGAATCGTCTTCTTTTTCTTCAGCAATCAGCACCTTTTCTAACTCGTCATTAAAGAAC
Source organism: Tanacetum coccineum (assembly GCA_026074375.1). NCBI lineage: Eukaryota > Viridiplantae > Streptophyta > Magnoliopsida > Asterales > Asteraceae > Tanacetum > Tanacetum coccineum. The sequence continues at coordinate 17,456 of BQNB010032491.1, read as the reverse complement.
TGGAGTTCGTTTTCTGTTGCTTCGGTTTCTTTTTCCATAATGTACTCAACTGAGGTGGAAAAAGTAGGTGTTGCAGCGCCACTAGAGACTTGGTCAGTTCCAAGTGTCCCGATTGCTAAAAACCCATGAAAGAATTCAGAAAGTTCAGCAGATGATTGTTCTTGTGTGTACTCGTCATTCGCTGTTACTGTCTCTAAGCATGTGAATGATCTACGATGCTGGTTTTCTCGTCCTTTGTTTGGTGGTTTGGCATAATAGTTTGATTTAGGATAGTACTCATAGTCATCAAGTGATGGCTGCCCCATAAGGCAAGTGCACGGATTCCCTGCGCATCAGCCATGCATAGAAAACCTCAATATGATTCCGTGGATAGAGTCAAGAAGGGGTTAAGTACATGATTTAGCAACAAACAGTCACTTTGTTTTCAATTTGGGTAACAAACTGTATTCTTTTTTGTGTCATTGCTATGTAAGTCACTCAACTATCATGTTTTTCCATGCAGGTCATTAACGTATCATGTTGACGTCATCCAAGTCCCCTTGTCAACGGTTGACATGAGGACCTGGACAACGACAATATGACAGTTCAACGAGTTACATAGCATGAAAATTTGTTGTTTGCAATACCATGCAATTTATTTTTATTTTTTTGTTACCATTAAGGAATGTATAATAGAGAAGCATGGCATACCTGCAGAAAATTCTTTTAGTGGCTCTCCATTCCGAAACTTACGATGCATCCAATCTAGCAACTGCCATGAAGACATGCAAGCATGAGTCATTTAAGTGTTACATTTTGTTAATGATATGTTTGAACAGAATTAGAACTTACCTTCATTGTTTCAGTCCTTAGTTAACTCTCAGACAAAAAATAAGAAGAGGAATGGGCTTCTTATGTTAATATAATGCTTGATAACTCCTTGTCAGCTGATCCAGGATGCGTTCACGGCTCAAACTCATGGCAGGTGAACCGAAACATAAAGAAAATAACAAAGCCTTGGCTGGATTCTTGTGTAAAGATCAAATGGCTGGCCCAGCAATCAGTACGTAGTCTTTGGGACAACAAGCTGTTTTATGCTCTCTTACAATTGACTTGTGTTAAAACTGAGAGATGTCCTTTACAGTAACTAGGTAAGAAGGTGCATTAATTGGTTAAAACCATTCAACATTTGTTTATAATTCATGTGTGCATATATACCAGTTTACCTAAACATAAATAATTAATTGAGATCGACACATGTTACATCTTGGTAAAAAAGAATTTGGCATGTAATCATCGTTTTTCCATGTTCTAGTTTTAGTAAGTTCACAACGTGAAATGCGATATCGTTTCCAAAAATTCTACTCGTATTAGTTAGGTACAAATTAGTAGTATGCTTTATTAGTCGTCAAAACATCAGGTTAATTAAAGGCCTTTCTGCTTGTTGTCCGATCAATTTACTTCATATCAATTCACGTGTCTTTATTGTTACATGAAGGGCCGGTGGGTCCAATCTGTAAGGATGCTTAAGCTTTTACGAGCATGTGGGTACCTAATGATCGATCATTCCCTTGCTTTCAAGAATCCCGTCAGTGAGTGTTGGTTGTTACTTGTAATGGTTTAGTTATTAGTCACATTAAGCACAGTCCCACGAAAATGTACGATTGTTTTTGTGTGTGTGGCCTAATAAGACTGAAAGAACAAAACAATTATATGTGCATCAATGTAACCTGACAGCATATATGTGACTGAATAAGACTGATACATTATAATTTCCATCATAATGTAACCTCTAGGTAACAAGTTCTCTATGGCATTGAATGACAAACAATCGTCGATTAGACGTATTGAGGATATAGAGGATATTTTCACAATCTTCTTTTTAGGAAGTGGACAGATTAGACTGGTATGTTATTTTCTTCTCTTTGTTTACTCTGCTTGACAAGCATCTGCTCTCCCCACTTGATCATGTAGTGATATCTGTAGGTTTGGTATTGTGTCGTTCATACCAGGCCGCCCCCTTTTAGTGTACTTTTGTAAAAAAGAGCATACACGTAGATAAGCGTATATGCATGCCAACGAGGCAATAATAGTCTCTTTAACTCATTGATCTAATGGTTATGAGTTAAAAATCTTCATGCTACGTGATCTGATCGATAAACATGTAAAATCTTGTTAAGCAATAAAATCGTGCAACAAACGTGGGGCCTTAAACGTGAAACAAATTTGACTTGTGATACATTTGATCATATCTCTTGTAAACTCAAGTGTCATCTAGCTTTGTTGGTTTGTGTATGGAAGATTTGATATATATGTATAAAGTATACAGTGATATGATAAATTAACTACCTTCATGGCCTCTATTTGTCAGCTAACACACGACTCATATACCCGTGGCACCATAAAGCGTAGTTCGCAGACAAACCTTTCTGGCCCTGTAGACATAAAGGGGACAACCTCACGAAATGAAAGTGGCTTACTTTGACTCTATGCTTCTCATACTTTGATAAACCGATAACTAATAATGAAAAACTCGATACTTCATGAATATACACCTTGGATGGCTCTCGACCTGTTTAGCCGATCTTCCTAGTTCTGGTTCCAGGTTTTTTTTTTATCGATAGAGATGAAATATTATTACCCAAGTAGACCATTCATGTAAATATTCTTGTACGTATTATGTTTTGTTAGCTGTCCGCTGAGGCTACATTAAGTTATTGAAACATTACTAGTTGAAAGTTTACACATTTGTTAAAATCCTACTTGCAATAATGGTGTGACTGTATGTTCAAAACATGTTTGCATGTGTATGTAAACATGTTTGGATAAAATGATTCTGGTTTTGGAAAGCCTAAAAATTGTTTTTGGATAAAAGTTTATTGAGAAACAGTTGAGGATTCAGCCCATGTGCATGACGCACAACATGGACCCAAAACCGGGTTTTGAATCGACCCGGTCGAGTCACCGGGTTACCGGTTGGACCGCCGGGTCAACCCTGTTTTCCAATATATATATATATATATATATATATATGTTCAATAATTAGAAAGAAAGTATTATAAAGCAAGTAAAACAAAGAAGCAAAGTTTCATAAATTATTGCACCAAAAGATCTATTATTAACAAAACGAAACATGTAAAATTAAAATTACTTCGCAAATATATACAATTAACATGTTTTATTTATAAAAAAATACGAAAAAACCGAAACCCGGCCGGGTCTCATGACCCGGGTTGACCCGGGTCACTCCAAACCGGGTTTCGAAAATATGAAATCCGGTTTAATTTGACCCGTTTTTTCGGCCGGAACCGGTTCAATCGGTTGACCCGGCCGGGTCGAACCGGGTTTCAAAACACTGCTCATTGTGACATCGAGTATTCTGTTTGATTTTTTTTTAACTCAATCGAACCGCATTTAAATTGATTAAGTTGAACCGAAAATCGAATTTAAGATTGATTTAATTTTTGGTTTGACCTGAATAACTTGAATTATATGATGTACATATATCATTTTTTAATTAATTATATAGATTTTTAGCGTTAAAAAAATTTTGACTTAAAAAAAACTATATATATATTAGAAAAGATTTTTAATAATTTTTTATATAAATATATAAAAAATCTTTATATAATAAAAAAATTACATCATTTCAGTTTTTTCTTGAAGAAATTTCATTTACGAGAGCATTACGACCCGTGCGATGCAAGAGCTTTGTTTTTCGATAAAAATATAAAATTTTGCTTATGTATAAAACTTAACTTTTTTATCTATTAATATGAACTTTTGCTTAAGTTAAATCATTAATTATTTTTTTAACCTTTTCAACATCCACTCAATCCATAACCGACTTTTAATTTTATGTTAATATGAACATTGATTTGTTGACTGAAATAAATCACAATCAGTGCTTTCCGTTACAAAAGTAAATCACAATCAATAAATGCTTTCCGTTACAAAAATAAATCACAATCAATCAATGCTTTCCGTTACAAAAATAAATCACAATCAATGCTTTTGAATACCGTATAAGACTTTAGAGAATAATTTGTACACTTTCAAAGCATGGGTTACAACAGTTAACCATTGATTATGCCATTTATTCACATGAATTGTATAATATACAAAGCTTGGGTTACACAACTTGAAGCCTACACATTAAATACAGTTCAAAAGTAAAATATTTATATGCACAATATGTAGTATGTAACCTTCCATATGGATATGAAGGGTCTTTTTTAATTACTTGCAAAATGAAGCTATTTAATGACATGTATTTGTACAATTCTCAAAGCTTTGGTTACAAAACATAAAGTCTCCATATTTAATTACATTTTAACTTACAAACAAACAAAAACAATATTGCAAAGTCACAAATAGTATTCCAAAAATAAACAAACAAATACAAAATTTATTACAAAATTACATAAACTTAGGAAAAAAATTAGACATATATTTTAATGAAGTCAGTAACATTAACAACAAACTTTTGGAAAAAAAATAAAGCATGCATTTTTGGCAACACCGGCAGTTCAAGTGGCGATCGAAACAACAACAACCACAGCGACGACTGTCATCGGAGGGAGGTGGCGGCTGAAATAAAATATGCTCAAAACATTAAAAGACTAAGATTCATAATTAAAATCCACATATCTATATAAGAAAATATACATAGATCTAATAAAAACACTCAAAATCTCAAAACATAGCAATACCTTTTGTGTTGTGGATGTTTCGATGGCGGGGTTTCTGGGATGAGGTTGCAGGCTCGCAGCTATATCTGGCAAGACGCCGACGGTTGGCAGCGGCAAGTGGCGGCTGAAATTAAAAAAAAGGTAAAAACGTTTAAAAAGCTAAGATCTACAAATCCATATAAGAAAGCATCCAAAACTTGTTTAATATAAATAGATCTACCAAAAACACTAAAAAAACCCTCAAAGCTTGTAAGCCCCTATAGTGATGTAGATGTTTTTGTGGTGGTTACTCTTGATGGTAGCGCTCAGTGATGGTGGTTAGGTTTTGGTTGTGGTTGGGGTTCGGATGTGGTTGGGTTCCGGTGGTGGAAGGACGTGGTGGCGGGGATTTCGACGGAGGTGAGGATGTTGGTGGTGGAGTCGTTGTTGTAGTGGTGAGAGTGAGAGGTTTTGTTGTAAACTATTTATACACACAATATGTAGTATGTAACCTTCTATAAAGATATGAACGGTCTCTTTTAATTACTTGTATACTTTTAACTCCCATAATTAACTCATATGTATTTGTACAATTCTCAAAGCTTTGGTTACAAATCATAGAGTCTCCACAATTAATTTTTGTATCCAATTATAAGATGTGTACAATTTTTAAAGCTTGAGTTACACACCTTGAAGCCTCCTCAATAAGCCCCTTCAATATTGATTTTTTTGTACAATTCTCAAAGCATGGGGTATTTGGACCAATCAGAACGTTTGATTTTGACACGTGGGCAAAATCGTGCGATCTGATTAATAAAAAGTCAATATTGGAAAAAAAATCATGTAGAAGAAAAAACCACTTAAAAATATACGTGTCAAATTTGTGAAAACAAAAAATTTAAAAAGAGAAGAGGTAATTAATAAAACTTTAGTGGTTGAATTTTAAATGCTCTCTCTCGCCCTAAATCCACTCCATCTTTTCGACCTAATCTTCAATAATTTCCCTTATAATAACCCCTTTTATTTATCTGTTTCCACGTGGTAGGGGGAGGGTGTTGCGTGTCTACTCCAAAACTTATATCACTATCACCAACGATCTTGAAAGAGAACACCACTCCATCCTCTCCCTGATTCATCAAAAGAAAAAACACACACACAAGAAACATACAACGGTTTCAATTTGGGGTTGTTTGCATGCGTTTGATCAAAGTTTTTGGTTGATCTGTTAGCATCTAATGATATGTAAGTTTTTTTACTTTTTATTGGCAATTATTGTGTTTATAATCTAACTTGATGATGTTTGTGTAATAAATTTGTTACATCTACTTGCGGTAGTATATGTTTGTTAATAGGTTTGATTTTGATTTAATTGTGATTATTGATTGGATTAATTAATTGTGGTGAACCCTAAATTGTTTTTGGGTGTTAATGTTTGGATGTAGCTGGATGGTGTAAGCTAATTAAGTGAGCAATCTTAAACAACATGTGAAGCTGTCACTATTTTATACTAAAGGAACACCATGTTAGATGAAAAAATATTGTTTTTGCTTTTCTTAGTTGATAAAGTTATGAAATTTGATGATATATTATTGATGTGTCATTGTGTGGTGTATATTTTTATGATTCAAGTTTTAAATTTATATTTTGCCGACTTAACCAAAAACAACACTTTAACGGGCAGTGTACCCGGTCGATGGTAGATTCGTGGTAAGTAGGGTGTCGAACACTTAAAGCGAGGTGAAATCTTTTAATTTATTTATATTTTGGTTATCTAATCTAAGTTAATTCTAATCTAAGTCAAACCTATGTTAGTTCTAATTCTAATTCTAACAGGTAAATGGGGGTTTTCAGCCTGAGAGACTGGCACGGGTTTGATGGTGACTACAATCAATTCAAGACACTTTAACCCACGCGAGCGAATTAACAGAAGATAAAAGAGCGGTCGAGCCTTATAATAGAAAACTGTATTAGCCATCATTAATCCGATTAGAAGTTGGTTTGTTTATTCAGTGCAATGATTACTTATCTCGAAGAGGCATATCATTCTTAGACTTAGGTGGGACTTCATCCTAAGACCTAGACACATTAATTCTGTCACAATTAAAGCATCCGCATAAAGCATCCTTATTTGTTGATTATAATCTATCTTAGGGATTAAAGCAATGGTGATCTTGTTAAACCCTAGCTCATAGAGACTTTACCCACTTACTTCTTAATGGAAATTTATACTCTAGTAGTCCACTTGTCCAACTATCCAATGGAATCAGAACATTATTTGTTGAATTATCTAGATTCACCTACTAGTCAACATGTTCAATAAACCAAAGGCAATATCCGATTAACTAGTTAAGCCAGAAGCGTATCCTTAGCACGAATTTAGAAGGACAATATTTGTGATCCTATGATTCTAGATGTATAAATTACTATATGGAGAGCTATCCCGACATCTAGATTACTTGGTTCGTATCACTAGATCCAGTTGAATGATAGGTCGCATACAAAAGCACGTAAACAAGTATATTTGATAAACATAAACAAGCATACAACGATAAATTAAGAAATCGAGATATAAACAAAACCAAACATTCAGATCTTCATAATAATGGCTAATACCCGAAGGTATTAGCCTTCAAACATCATAATTAATACAAGAGTAATGGCTTAGCCAAGGTAAACTAACCGAGTTAACGAATGATACCAAAAACTGAACGATTACAAAAGTATAAGAAATTACACGTTGTCTCTTATGGATTGGAATGCGTTGCAAGACCTCTTCTGCTCTTTTTCTCCTCTAAAAATCGACTTTTGTGGTTTAGGTATCAAGAATATGATTTAGCACACTTAAAACTTGTTTTTGAGTTTTGTATTTATAAGGTCTGGAGTCGGTGTCGATACGGCGTATCCAAGGTATTGGATACGGCGTATTGGGGTTTCTTGGAGTAGGGACCACGTTTGATATCTTCCAGAATATTCACATACTATATCTCCAATACGGCGTATTGGTCTTCTGGATACGACGTATTGATCTTGTTTCCTTTGTGGTCTTTGGTGAGTGCAGGCACGGATACGCCGTATCTTCCTTGATGGATACGGCGTATTGGTTGTCAGAATAGTAATCTTCAAAATATCTTCGTTTAAGCTTCAGAATGCGCGCCTTTTGCTAATATTCACCAAGTACTCTGTAATTACTGCAATTCTCAAATATAAACGATTAAGTAACAATTCTTTGCAATAATTATACAAAATGGGTTAATTACATGGGATAAATGATGCTATAAAATAGACGTTATTTGATGTCATCAAATATCCCCCCACTTGAATCCTGTCAAGTAGCCTTTAGAAGTTTACAAAAATGTATCCCTAATGATATTTTCTGTTAAAGCAATTGGTTGATCTATTACAAGTACACAACCAAACACCTCACGAAATAGAAAGATGAAAACACTCAAATCACTCAACTAATCTATGTGGTAACATGTAACTAATTCGCTCAATTTCTCGGTCGTGACGAGTATTCTATCATAAGCTTGGCAAGGATACACATCTCCACCGCTAAAGCTAAAGAGTAACAAGTTTATAAAGGTAAATATGGGTTTATATGATAAGGCTTAGGGTTGATCATTCTTCAATCTTTCACCAGAAGTACCACTCCAACAAGGCAGCTGAAGCACACATACATGGCCGTAATGACGGAATAGACATGTGTGTTCGATCACATCCTTATTCGAATTTAACCAACGGTTAGGATGAAGAATGATATAGGGTAGGGACCTTCTAACTTTCACCAAAAGTCATAAACCAACGAGGCAGCTGAGACATGCATACATGGCCGTAACGACGGAATAGACATGCATGCTCGTACAAATCCTCATTCGCGTAAAACCAGCGGCTAGTCATTAGGAAAGAGAAGTAAATTGTTGTTAAATAAAAATTACGAAACAAATAGATTAAGTCTAAAATACAAGTTGCTAGACACTTTTTCCCGACCGTTACCATGATAAAGACACAACTATTTACAACGTCTTGATCATAGATAAAAAACAACAACCTAAGTTGGCGTTCCCGTAACGGTCAACTTCCCAATCATCCCATACTTTACATACTTTACAAGGCAAGTGGCGATATCTTCCACTTTATACAATACTCTACATCGTCGATTTGTATCAACGAATAATCGATCCTTCGTGTAATTCCTTCGGTAGTTGCGAAACGATTATCTTCAAACTTTCCTTCTCTTTTTTGTTGCGATTTTTCTAATTTTTTTGATTTTTTTTGCTAACACTATACTACGAAACTCGGTGTAGTTTCACCATCTTCACGATCATAATAATTCCGGATAATTCCTTCGATAATTCTTCATTCTTCGGACGTACCATTAATTGCGATGGTAGTAAAAATACATGAGTTTTGACTATAATATACATTCCCATTTGCGATGTGCAAATTTCTTCCAACCGTACCAAAATTGACACAAGACTCGGGAAATACAAACTTTACACTTTAAGCAACTAGCAACTGTAAAATAAACTTAATCTAATAGGGTAGGCTAAGGTGTAAAGGTGTAACGAAACAAATAATTGGTGTAGTTCCTAAAAGATTGGCTCTACGGGTTGTTCTAGGGGTATCTTACTCTTAAAATGAGAGTAAACAAAGGGTTTATACGGGGGTTAACTAACCAGTGTAGTTAGTTAATAAGCAACATGTAAAGGCGTTTTGGGTGTAATCTTAAAAATTTACCAATTTAAACAAGTTACTCCATCTAAATCCATAGTACTCATCACTGCGGTCTCGAGTGATATACCAAGCCAAGTTCTAAAGTCTACAACATCACCGACACACTCATATTTTGTGGAATTTGAGTAAACATTTGGAAATGGATAAGGTTAATTTCTCATAATATCTAATAAAGGTTATTGTGTGCGGTTTATGTATCAAGTAATTTCATAAAAGTATGCTTGAATTTTTTTAAAATTTGAACATAATTTAAGCATTTTAGTATGAAAAATAAGACAAGTAAAGATTCTAATTTAATCATCCCACTTGAATTATACAACGTCCTCGTTGTATAGATAAAACATTAAATACGAGAATTAAAAAGAATTAGAATGAGAAACTCCCCTGATATTTGCTAGGTAGATTCTCCATGTAGGTTCATTGAGCAAGAATGCGTGTTGAACAGCCGCCTTGAAGATTCAAGACTCTAACATTTCAAGATCTCTAGATTTGTAAATTCTCCACCAATATTCGTCGAAATTCCTTTCATGTGGTCCTGTGTAAAATATAGGAAAAACATACAAAATCCTATCTTGGTATCTACGGTTTATCTAAACTAAACAAACAAAACAAAACTGGTACAGGAGATCGATACGCACGTATCCATAAAACTGGAATAAAGCCGTAAATGAGAAACCTATAAAATATTATCTAAAACGGACCATCTGTTGAAATACGCCGTAAACATGAGCTCATGAATACGCCGATATTGACATAACTGAGAATAATGTTTACATTTTAAAAGTGCATAAAAGTAAAGACTGATAAAACGTCCAGACAATCAATAGCCGTAAGGAATGGAGCGGACACGCTGTATTGATGTCTGGGAAGAACAAACACGATAAAAATAAATAACATTTCCGGTTTGTCTCCCGAGAAGCACTTTTGTTTTACAAGGCGTAAGTCTTAAAAGTTAGACTTTCTCTACAACTTCTCTTCACCATTCCATCTTAATGCACTACTAAAGTTGCCCACGTATAGCATTCTTCCATCTTCGTATCACTAATTGTAATCGGTCCCTAAGGTCATTACTCCTTTTATATTATAACCCCTTAAAGCTTTTGGTATGGACGCGAGATTTCATTCGTCTTATCATCTTTACATACCATTCGTAATGGTGGGATCTTGTTGCATTGTCATTATGTGTGGTTGTTAAATCTCAATGTGATCGCTACCATTTGGGTAAGTACTCCATCAATGCCATTATTAAATGGAAATCATCCCTTTGAACCATCTTGTTTAATTCCAACTTTTCTAAAATAGGTTCGCCAAAATAACATCGCCCATTCCTTCATCACGATAAGCATCCATATTTTCTAAAACTGCAAAATCCGTCACAACAGAAAAGGTTCCAACAAAAATAGGCACATTCATTAAAGCTCCTATAACATTATTCCCTTTGTACACCATCTTATCTTTCATTATAGAATTATGAAACTTTTTGGACATCACATTGACATACAATAATGGGAAAAAGTTAGCGTACTAATCAAATCCTATTCAGCAAAGAAAACTTTTAAGCTGTGAGCACAATTCTATATGGATTTTCTAACAAAAACGCAAATAACTAGGGTAATCATTAATATTCAACATCAAGTTCATCATCCTAGTTTCCTAAATCAACCTCAATTACCTTACCATTTTCCTCAATGGTGGTACATCAATCACACCTTGATTTCTTACTCCAAGCTAAATGGTTCATTTAGATCGTTTAATTCAATATAATCTCCATACAAAGGGTCTAATGATCTATTAATCACCAAAGTCTCTCCCATAAGCCTAACTTCTCAAACTTAGCATGTAGACCTTCTTAATTAAACTACTAACAGGTTTAACACTTGTGAAAATAATCCTTTCTTCCCTGACCCTTAAAGTAATCTTTCTTTTGTAAACATCAATCTTAGCACGGGCGGTAGACAAAAATGGTCTTCTGAGGATCAAGGCACTTTGATATCATCAGGCATATCTAGAATTATAAAGTCTACTGGGAAAACAAATTTACCAATTCCTCTACTAGTCACGATTTAGCTATTCCTTTTAGATATTTCACAGTCCTGTTTGCTAACTCAACTGTCAACTTAGTGTGAGCTAATTCGCCTAATCCTAAGTTAAGGTAGGTCGAGAGAGGCATAACACTAATGCTAGCTTCTAAGTCAACAAGGGCATTATAAAAGTATACGTTATTAATAAATCAAGGTAAAGTGAAACTCCTTGGGTCTTTCTCCTTTTTGGGTATGGAATTATTGATATGTGAAGCTTCAATCGAGAAACTCCGAGAATTGTGGTTCCATATTATCCCTTCTTTTCTTTACAAAGAGTAACCATTTCAAAAACGACAATAGGAAAACAAAATCGTCGTTTGTCTTATCTCGTACATTAGTGTACAGTTCTGTCCAGTGGATACGGCGTATTAGGAGGATCCAATATGGCGTATCGGGCATGAATCAGCTTCAATAGTAGTTGAAATCGACTTGACTTGATCTCTCAGGTTCGCTTTAGTAGAGCTAGGTAGATTTCCAAATCCTCTTTCCTGTAGTACCTTGCTTATTTGCCCGATTTGAATTTCTAAAGTTTTAATCGATGCTCCTTGGTTTCGAATGGCAGCATCCGTTGAAGCTTGGATTTCCTTAATCAAATTGAAGTTTTCTTCATGTCTCTTTGCTGATTCACTCATGAATTTACTCAGGGTATCTTCCATAGATTGCCTTCGCTCTTGGTACGAAGGATTTGCGTTGTTCCTTTGATAGAATCCCAGAATTGCTGCTCTATACCCCCCTCCTTGAAAAGGTCCACTAGTAAGCTTCTTCTAGGGTTTTCTCTTCTTCTTTGAGTGGGCAATCTTTGGTGTAATGGGGTCCTTTGCATTGTTCGCATCCAACTTAAGCAGCATAGACTTTTTTATTCACTTTCTTGATCTCTCTTCCAAGATTATTGAGTTGTGCTCGTATAGCTGCCAATCCGTCAAAAGTTTCAGTACTTCTTGACCTAGATGTTCCATTATGCCATTTTTGAGAGTATTCAACCATTTCTTAGATGGCTACTTTTGCATCAGCAGTAGTCTTAGATGGTATTGCACCTCTTGATACAAGAATCTGTCGAGCAGGAATTCCTAATCCATTATAGAACAAGATTACCTCCTGCATCTCCGTTAAATAGTTTTGAGGACACTTCATCAAGAGTTCTTTAAATCACTCTCATGCCCGTAAAGGTTTTCATCAGGTTCTTGCTAAAAGTTGTTGATTTCCTCCATTTTCTTTGCAGTTCGAGCAGGTGGGCAATATTTGTTTAAAATTTTTGTTTTAAGACCATCCCAAGTTGTAATTGAACTAGTTGGTTTGTTTCTCAGCCAATGGCTTGTGGCTCCAGTTAGGGACATAGGGAATGCTCTAAGAATAACTTGGTCTATATTAATATTTGGAATGTGGAATAGATCGATGATCTTAAGAACTTTCTCAATGTGTTCGTTCGCATCTTCATGGTCTGAACCGCTGAAGGTGTTAGTACGTAGTTCCTTGAGAAATTGGCCCTTTAGTTCAAAGTTACCTTGTCTTTAATTTTAGGCCTAGCAACCCCCGATCCATAGTCAGCTTGGGTCTTGCTAATGTATTGCTCCATAGTTTCCGCCATTGTTTCCGCAACTTCTTCCTTCGAGTATTCTTGGTCAGAAAATAAATTGAAATCAGGCGATCTCAATTCGTCAAGACTTAGTGTCTTGAAGTGTCTCCTAGATGATCGAAATTCTCGTTCAGGTTCTTTGTAAGGTATGAATAGTCGCTCGTAGAACTCCTTGTCACACACTACCTGTAACAAGGGATAAACAATCAGTAGGATAGGCTCTTTAGGATAGAAATTTTTTTAGCACGGAAATCAAATATGAAAACTAAGATTCTGATTCTGTTTTAGTTGATTGATACGTCGTATTCAATAGAAGTAAATACGCCGTATTAATCAATTGAATGAATACGCTGTATTGGATAGAAAGTTGGATACGTCGTATCCAATGGAAGTGCATACGCCGTATCGAGCTATCGACCAGAACAGTGTATTAGAAAAACAATTAAATTAAACACACAAATATACAAGCGAACAATTAAACTAACAAATATACAAAATATACAAAATATACAAGAATTCACAGTAATCTAATTAACACTACTCCTAATGGTTAGATTTAAAGTTAAAAACCAAAATATAAAATAAAAATCAAGATTAAATTTCTCTCCCCGACAGCGGCGCTAAAAACTTGATGTGTCATTGTGTGGTGTATTTTGTTATGATTCAAGTTTTAAATTTATATTTTGCTGATTTAACCAAAAACAACACTTTAACGGGCAGTGTACCCAGTTTGTGGTAAATTCGTGGTAAGTAGGGTGTCGGACACTTGAAGAGAGGTTAAATCTCTTAATTTATTTATATTTTAATTATCTAATCTAAGTTAATTCTAATCTAAGTCAAACCTATGCTAATCTTATGTTAGTTCTAATCCTAACTCTAACAGGTAAAGAGGGGTTTTCAGCCTGAGAGACCGGCACGGGTTTGGTAGTGACTACAATCAATTCAAGACACTTTAACCCATGCAAGAGAATTAACAGAATATAAAAGAGCGGCCGAGCCTTATAATAGAAAACTGTATTAGCCATCATTAATCCGATTAGAAGTTGGTTTGTTTATTCAGTGCAATGATTACTTATCTCGAAGAGGCATATCATTCCTAGACTTAGATGGGACTTCATCCTAAGACCTAGACACATTAATTCTGTCACAATTAAAGCATCCGCATAAAGCATCCTTATTACCTGATTATAATTCATCTTAGGGATTAAAGGAATGGCAATCTTGTTAAACCCTAGCTCATAGAGACTTTACCCACTTACTGCTTAATGGCAATTTATACTCTAGTAGTCCGCTTGTCCAACTATCCAATAGAATCAGAACATTATTTGTTGAATTATCTAGATTCACCCACTAGTCAACATGTTCAATAAACCAAAGGCAATTTCTGTTAACTAGTTAAGCCAGAAGCGTATCCTTAGCACGATTTTAGAAGGACAATATTTGTGATCCTATGATTCTAGATGTATAAATTACTATATGGAGAGCTATCCCAGCATATAGATTACTTGGTCTGTATCACTAGATCCAGTTTAATGATAGGTCACATACAAAAGCACGTAAACAAGTATATTGATAAACATAAATAAGCATACAATGATAAATTAAGAAATCGAGATATATACAAACCTAAACATTTAGATCTTCAAAATAATGGCTAATACCCGAAGGTATTAGCCTTTAAACATCATAATTAATACAAGAGTAATTGTTTTAGCCAAGGTAAACTAATCGAGTTAACGAATGATACCAAAAACTAAACGATTACAAAAGTATAGGAAATTCAACGTTGTTTTCTATGGAATTGATAGTGTTGCTCGACCTCTTCTTCTCTTTTTCTCCTCTAAAAATCGAATTTTATGTTTTAGGTATCGAGAATATGATTTAGCACACTTAAAACTCGTTTTTAAGTTTTCTATTTATACTGTCTGGAAGTCGGTTCGATACGGCGAATCCAATGGGTTGGATACGGCGTATTGGAGTTTCTTAGAGTAGGGACCATGTTTGATATCTTCTAGAATATTCACATGCCATATATCTAATGCTGCGTATTTGTCTTCTCTAGATACGACGTATTGAGCTTGTTTCCTTCGTGGTCTTTGGTGAGTGCAGGCACGGATACGCCATATCTTCCTTGATGGATATAGCGTATTAGTAGTTAGAATCATTAATTTTTAAAATATCTTCATTTAAGCTCCAGAATGCGCGCCTTTTGCTAATATTCACCAAGTACTCTGTAATTACTGCAATTCTCAAATATAAACGATTATGTAACAATTCTTTGCAATAATTATACAAAATGGGTTAATTACATGGGATAAATGATGCTATAAAATAGATGTTATTTGATGTTATCAAATATCCCCCCACTTAAATCCTACTTGTCCTCAAGTAGCCTTTAGAAGTTTATAAAAATGTATCCCAAAGGATATTTTCTGTTAAAGTATTTATTTGATCTATTACAAGTACACAACTAAACACCTCACGAAATAGGAAGATGAAAATACTCAAATCACTTAACTAATCTATGTGGTAACATGTAACTAATTCGCTCAATTGCTTGGTCATGACGAGTATTCTATCATAAGCTTGGAAATGATACACATCACCGCCGCTAAAGCTAAGGAGTAACAAGTTTATAAAGGTAAATATGGGTTTATATGATAAGGCTTAGGGTTGATTACTGTACACCCCCATTTTTATAATATAGCAGCAAAAGCTAATCTGGGGTATTACTTCATGGATACAACAATCATAATCATAGAAAACGATCCAAAAGAGACGTTTATTCAAAAGATTAATAAAATATATAATATGATGAAAAATTACCAAATTACCCTTGAGGACAGAGGTAAAGAGGAAAATCTTCACAAATATATATAATATAATACGTATATAAACCGGGAAGTGTGATTCCCCGGTCGTTATACCCCAACGATTTGTGAAATTGAAACCACGTTTGATGTTCGGACAATGATTTGAATTGAATACAAAGATTGATTTGATTATCTACTTCTTTAAATATTAAAATTAACAAATTCTAACAATTAAGCATGAAGACAAATAACGGGAAATCAAAATTTAACTAAAAACGCAAAACGGGACCCCTAAACGGAGGTCAAAAACCCTAAATTTCTAAAAATAAACCTAACTTAAATTTTTCTTTTTAAATGGACTCTATTTGACTAAAAAGTAAGTTTAAAGAAAACTAGAACAAAAACGGAGTTAAAATGAGCGTTAAAACACGAAAAACGAGAACGGGGACAAATCCCGTTCTTTAAAAATCGAATTTTTGCAAATTAGACCCTATGAAAGCAAAACTAATTTTCCTATGAACTTTATGATAAAAGAAAATTTTCTAAAAAAGATTTATAATTTTTTTTGATAATTTTTTTTATTTTTTATGATTTTTTAAAGTTTTTAATGAAAATAAATGTTTAAAAATACTAAATGAACTATAAAAATTCTAGAAAAATTACAGAAAATAGCTTATACTAATTAAAACCTAGGAAA
Source organism: Tanacetum coccineum (assembly GCA_026074375.1). NCBI lineage: Eukaryota > Viridiplantae > Streptophyta > Magnoliopsida > Asterales > Asteraceae > Tanacetum > Tanacetum coccineum. Next base: position 909 of record BQNB010032491.1, on the reverse strand, counting down.
AATAAGCTTGAGATCACAGCTTATTGAATAAGCTACGAAATAAGCTATAACAGCTTAATAAGCTATTAAGGCTAAAATGAGTATAAGAATTAAATGAAGGGAGATGTGGTTGGATGAGCTATTGAAGCAAACTGGTTAAGGCGTTGGTGTTGTGTGTTAGAGGTCACGGGTTCAAGTCTGGGCATACACCCTTTTTTATTTATTTTTATTTTTGAAAACTCAAAAGAACAAAGTTGTAGATTAAGCTATTTTAAGCAACTTTAATAAAGGAACTATAAGCTGAAACTCAAAAATAAGCTCTCAAAAAGCTTTTCAAGTTGACCGTTTCAGAAACTTAGCTTTTAAGAGCTAAAAAGCTAGTTTGCATTCAATTAAGCACACATACTTCAAATAAGCACCAATTTCAAATCTAAAAGCTGTCCTAGAAAGCTTATGATATGCAAAAGCAAATTTTGATAAGCTGAATGAACCAAAAACACTATAAGACTTCTAAATTTAATGATCAAAACAGCAAACTCAGAAACAAGCACTTAAAACTCAAAATCTAATTAAGCTAGAATCATCAATAAGCTATAATAGAAACTAAGCTTTTGGAAACTTAATCAACAACTATTAAGCTACAAAAATCAATCATAAAACTAAACACTATAAGCTAGAAATCTTAGATTTAAAAACTAAGTTCTAACAGCTACTGTTTTTTGGCTTTTTGAGATAAGCTAGAAATATAAAAACAAGTTTTAAGCTACCTTCACCTATATGAAATCTAAGAGCCTACTTAATTTTAAAAGCTAAAACCTAATTAAGCTACCTAAATTCCTAATCCAAATGGGCTGCAGTTTTAAGACTGCAGTACCTATCTACTGATGCATTTGACAAAGAGTCAAAACCAAATTGCATGTGACCTTGGTG
>BQNB010032490.1:7066-53125 GCA_026074375.1 Tanacetum coccineum | reverse complement strand
TAATATAGCATGTATACTTTCAATTTTAGGGTTTGGGTTGGCCATGGCCCATCCCATGCAATGAGTGGCTCCGTCCCTGATGCAATATAAGTGATAATAAGCTAGCTTAAAAAAGTATTGAGTTCATGAGAGTTTATATGGAAAAAGATGGACTTACTAGAACAACTTCCGACTCCATGCGTAATATTTTGAAGAAGGAATCTCCATTTTGCATGTTGAAGTTCATCTTCACTAACTATAGATTGTGATTTTAGTCTTTTTAAGATACATTGAAGTGTGTTATTTATAGGGAAAGAAAGAGTTTGAAAATTCTTACCTAGCTTGTACGCAAAAGTGGGTAACGTTATAATAATCATATTTGGTATATATTATCGTAAACAAAAAAATCATGACACTTAGTTAGAGGTGGCAAAATGGGCGGACCGGGCGGGTACGGGCAACGGGCAAAACGGGCAACGGGCAAAACGGGCACCGGGCAAAATGGGCAACGGGCTAAACGGGCACCGGGCAAAACGGGCAACGCCAAAACGGACAAGGGTCAAAACGGGCAAATTAAAATTCGGATCTTTTTTTGCGGTTTCGTCCGATTTTTTACGATTTCGTCCGTTTTTTACCATTTCGTCCGTTTTTTTACGCTTTCGCCCGTTTTTTTACGATTTCGCCCGTTTTTTTTACGATTTCGCCCGTTTTTTACGATTTGGTCCGTTTTTTACGATTTCGTCTGTTTTTTTACGATTCGGCCCGTTTTTTTACGATTTAGTCTATTTTTTTACAATTTCGCCTATTTCTTTACAATTTCGTTCGTTCTTTTACGATTTCGTTCGTTTTTTTTACGTTTTTGTCCGTTTTTTATATTTTGGTTCGGTTTCGTCTGTTTTTTTTATCGATTTCGTCATTTTTTTCAAGTTTCCGTTTGTTTTTTTACGTTTTAGTCCGTCTATTTACGTTTTCATTCGATTTTTACCTTTTTTACGTTTTCATTAGGTTTCGTCAGTTTTTTAATATTTCGTCCGTTTTTTTACGATTTCGTTCGTTTTTTACGATTTCGTCCGTTTTTTACGATTTCGTCCGTTATTTTACGATTTCGTCCGTTTTTTTCAATTTCGTCCGTTCTTTTACGATTTCGTCCGTTTTTTTACGATTTCGTCCGTTTTTTACGTATAGTCTAGTTTTTTTACGTTTTCGTGCGTTTTTTACGTTTTCGTCTGTTTTTTTACCTTTCCGTCCGTTATTTTACGTTTCCGTACGTCTTTTTACGTTTTCGTCCGGTTACGTCCGTTTTTTTACGTTTTCGTCTATTTTTTTACATTTTCGTACGTTATTGTCCTTTTTACGTAAAACGGACGAAAACGAATAAAGAAAACGAAAACGTAAAATCGCGGACGAGAAAGTAAAATAACGGCCGAAATCGTAAAAGAATCGACTAAATCGTAAAAAGACGGACAAAATCGTAAGAAAGGGCAAAATCGTAAAAATGAGACGAAATCGTAAAAAACGGACGAAATCGTAAAAAACGGACGAAATCGTAAAAAACGGACGAAATCGTAAAATGACGGGCGAAATCGTAAAAAATCGGATTAAACCGTAAAAAAACGGGTGAAATCGTAAAAAAAACAGACGAAATCGTAAAAAAACGGGCGAAATCGTAAAAAACGAACGAAATCGTAAAAAAACGGACGAAATATTAAAAAACTGACGAAACCTAATGAAAACGTAAAAAAGGTAAAAATCGAATGAAAACGTAAATAGACGGACTAAAACGTAAAAAAACAAACGGAAACTTGAAAAAAATGACGAAATCGATAAAAAAAACAGACGAAACCGAACCAAAATATAAAAAACGGACAAAAACGTAAAAAAAACGAACGAAATCGTAAAAGAACGAACGAAATTGTAAAGAAATAGGCGAAATTGTAAAAAAATAGACTAAATCGTAAAAAAAGGGCCGAATCGTAAAAAAACAGACGAAATCGTAAAAAACGGACCAAATCGTAAAAAACGGGCGAAATCGTAAAAAAAACGGGCGAAATCGTAAAAAAACGGGCGAAAGCGTAAAAAAACGGACGAAATGGTAAAAAACGGACGAAATCGTAAAAAATCGGACGAAACCGCAAAAAAAGATCCGAATTTTAATTTGCCCGTTTTGACCCTTGTCCGTTTTGGCGTTGCCCGTTTTACCCGGTGCCCGTTTAGCCCGTTGCCCATTTTGCCCGGTGCCCGTTTTGCCCGTTGCCCGTTTTGCCCGTTGCCCGTACCCGCCCGGTCCGCCCATTTTGCCACCTCTAACTCAAACCATGTAAAACCCTTCAAATGATTTTTAGAAAGTGGTATAACAATATGGAACCTATACTAATGAAAGTGAGTTTAAAAACTCAACCAATGTGAAACTAGAAATGTCAATCATGTAACTATAGAAATGTAAGATATTTTAGAACTTAAGTAACATACTTGATTTTCACCAAGACATTTTGCCTAGTGGTATCTAAGCTGCTCCACAATCAAATGATTGTGGGTTTAAGTTTCGTCAAAAACATTTGTGAGATAAAGTGGTATAAAAATGCGAAAAAAATTGCCGTAAAAAATATATGTTTGGTTTTCGTGAAAAACATTTGTGAGATAAAGTGGTATAAAAATGCAAAAAAATTGCCGTAAAAAATATATGTTTGGTTTTCAGTTTTCTCCTAGCAAAAACTTATAAAATTTCAGCCACATTATTGATTGATTTTATATAAGATGAATAGGTTTTAGAATAGGGCCGTTATTATAAGCCCAATTTATCAGCATATCATTAGACGACAAAAAACCTGGATTTTGCATGGACTTATTTAAGCCCTGTGATAGAAAGGTTTGGCCCATTATTATTTGTTCCAGTTTTGTATGAAAAAAGCTGCAAGGCATATGGGTCGGAAATTTCCACAAGTTCTAAGCTTCATTAATTTTTTATTATAGCAAGATCACTTAAAATTTGAGGGTACTCGCGCAATGTTACGACGAGTATCATGTGATTAATTGATAAAACAAAAAGAAAATAATCCTAATCAGCCACATTTTTAATTGTCCGTCTCACCTATTGTTAGTATACTTTACTTTTTGATAGTAGTTATAAAAAGAACAAAAAATCCCGTCAAATATAAAAAATAAACATAAATTAACCCTTGACTCATTGATAATTTTTTTCACATAGTACTTAGTAATACCGTTCTAAAAAAACATAGTACTTAGTAATAAAATAGCACCGCTGCAACGCGCGAATTATTTGCCTCCTATTTTTTACAACCTAGATCATTATCAAGCAACGTTTTATTTTTTATTTTGTAGAAACAACTCATTTTTTTGTAGAAACAACTTGATATCTCACGATTGCATTTACGTGATTTTAATCTGCAACTATTTGATTAATAAAACGTTCGCATACCAATAAACCAAAAATCTATGATTCTCGACTCATCGTGTCACGTGAGTTATTATTATTATTTTTTTTTGAAAATTTAATCATTCTGTCACTATCTACGTAGTAATATCTAATGGACCATAATTGGTTGAAAAGCTTTAACTCATCACAAAAACGATAAGATTTAACGCCATTCATACTTTTGAAGAAAACTCTTTCTTGACTAATGACTACCGTAAATAAAATAAAGAAAGATAAAATAAGATAGTATATTCATAAACTTTAGAGGTGACACACTTATTAGATGATAGATCAGGCTAGTCGGCCCAAGCCTGTTTGTGGGCTTAGAGTTCGTTAAAGTTTAATTTATGTCACATGTAATCACTATATATTCTGGTCAAATAATATGTTATACCTACGGGTTTTCAATGTTCAACATGGAATAAATCATAAAACTTAGTTGGCCGCCATGAGCCGCTGCATCTATGCCACCCTGTCACATCTCTCTATCTTTTTTCTCAAAGCCTAACCATCGGCTGTTATGAGCCGCTTCTATCATCTAAAAAAACCGTATGAATCTCACAATTTTCATAATTTTATCCTTCAAAAGTCGCAGCCAAAGAAAAAAAAATGGTTTCATCTATCCAAAGAAAAAAAATGGTTTCATCTATCCATGTCTGGTAACACTTGTCCAACCTATTTTGTTTTTAGCTTTTTCTGTTTTTTTCATCAAAGATCGTATGGCAATTTAGTTCCTTTTTTTCTGGTTTTCCTTTATTTTTTATTTTGGTTTTGTCTAAGCAATGGCTACAAAAGCCATAAATCTCATTCTCTTTATTATATAATTTTTCTTTTTATATGTTTTTCCAAACATCAGTCAGCAAAATATTATAACAATCAATATATCAAGATCTAATCTCCTTTCCACTACAAATGCATTGTTGCTGTTGCTCCATAAAGATTTCCGCATGCTATCAAATATCTTATCAATAAATTAGGTTTAGTTAATTTCTTTTACAAGTTTTATATTCAGTCTTGAGCTTTTGCTGCGGGGAAGTATTAGATGATAGTTAGACTAGTTGGCCCAAGCCCGCTTGTGGGCTTAGGGTTCGTAAGATCTAGTTAGGGATTTTATATTGCATTGTACTCTATTTATATTGATGAATAATAAAATGTAACCCACGGGGTTTTAACATTCAACATGGTATTAGAGCAGGTTCAGGTTCAGACCCTTTGACCTAGCCGCCGCTATGCCGCTCTCTTTACGTTTCCCGTACGCAAGTCTTATCTATCTCCTTTTGTAAAATCTCTCTTCCTTATCTCCATTATTTATTGTTTTTTAGTTGTGTTAGGCACCTGTTTTGTTCTCTTCTTTCTTTATTACAAATCTTTTGCTGTCAATCATAATTAATTTGTCATCATATGAAGCATTTGTTATTGTTTTGTTAAATTATTGTTCCCACAAGCCTTCTTCAATTTATGGCACCCTCAAATCTTAAAATCAGATTTTCTCGATTTATTTTTCTATAACATGTTTTTTTTCGTCATAGTTATTTTCCTAATTTTCTATGTACTTTCTGTTAAAAAGAAACACAAAAGTTTCGATCAAAATCTCTTTTAAAATCCTTTATCTTCTTTGAGATCTTATCTCCCGTATAATTCAATTAACAATATTTTCTATTTAAAAAAAAACAAGTTCTCAAATATGATCAAAAGATATGGATGCTGCTCTTTTGCTTCCGTATAAAAAAAAGAGTTAATTGCTTAAAAATGTATTATACTTGTCACTTTTTGTCATTGTATGTAGACAATTATTTTTTTTGCCATTATGTCGTTCAACTTTTAAATTCGTGCTATTGTGTGTATTTGTGACAATTTTACCCTCATTTTTTTCAAATTTTGAAAGGTAAAATGGTCATTTTACATGCAGAAATAGTCGCAGAATACACACAATAGCACGAATTCAAAAGTTGAGCGACACAATGGCAAAAAAAATAATTGTCTACATACAATGACAAAAAGTGGCAAGTATAATACATTTTTAGACAATTAACCCTAAAAAAAACAAAGAAAGCAATTTCGGGTCAAGTTTACAGATTCCTCTGCGATTACAACAACAATCAACAAATCAAGTTTCTCCAAAGATAAAAGATTTATCGCCTCTTACAAATGTTAACTTCAGTTGGATCGTTCGAAGACCTCCCACTCCAATTGCGGGGGAGTATTAGATGATAGATTAGGTTAGTCGGCCAAAGTCCGTTTGTGAGCTTAGGGTCCGCTAGGGTTTAATTTATGTCACATGTAATCACTATATATTCTGGTCAAATAATACGTTATACCCACGGGTTTTCAATGTTCAACAACACTATGATTATACGGAGTATTTTGCAGTTCAATTAGGTGTTGCAGATGCAATGTTTTTTCAATTCTTATTTTTATAATATTGCAAATAGCATACTCGCAAAATCCATATATTTCTACATGTTAGCTAATTAAGGCTTATAAGCTCGGCCTATTTGTTTAGACTCGTTTAATAGTTAGGGTTTCGCCTGTATTTTTCTATTTAATGTATTGTAATGTAATTATTATAGTTGAATATGATTAATACAATTATCATTTTCTTTTTTATTTCTACATGATATTAAAAGCTATAAAAAAAGGTTTTGGGTTCGCTAGGTCTTGTAGCCAAATAATCCGTTGTCGATTGTCGGATCAATTAATCTGAAGAAAACTTGCATCGGTAAATTCTAATTAGATAATATGGGATGGGTTCTAGAGAAAACCATATTTTGCTGGAAAACCTAGAAAACCAAACAGATGCACTAAAAAACTAAACAGATGCCTTAATTTTTTCGAGAAGAGTTGCCGCACAGTTAGGGCATCTGTTTAGTATTTTTAGGGCATCTGTTTGAGTTTTCTGGGTTTTCCACCGAGATTAGGTTTTCTCACGATCCCATTCCTAATCTGGTATAGCTTAATTTTATATTTAAGTGTCACGTTTTGTTTTTGTCGGTGCTTGATGCGTTCCGTTGTTTTGTGTTAATTGATGTCAACTTTTGGTAATTAAGTCTTCGAAGAAGGCTTTAATAGGTTGATATTCATGGGATATCTATGAAAAAGTATAGAAAATATAATGAGTAGTGGAAATCACAGAATTGTTTGTAATACGGATAAAAATTTTCTTGAATTTGGTTACATTAATTTAAATCGTGAGGTCAAAGGATAATTTTCTTATAATCTGTTTGGCTAAATGTAAATCGAATTAAAATTTTAATTGCGGTTATTAGTAAAATGTGTATATCGATTTGAGAGAATTATGTATCCATCGATATTTGTTCGGGTTAATAACTATATGTTAATAATGGTATGTAACTGATTTGACTTGGAAAATGATTTTGTATTATTGTGACTACGTGTATTATGAGTTTGCGTGTTTGTACATCAACAACATGTTATGCAACTACCGGTTACATCTTGATATTGCTGGTTCTGTCCATTAGGTTTACGTCCTGGCTCTCTACAGTTTTGTCGTTAATACCTCCCAGCATTTGAGTGTCTGTTATTTGGTCCGCATGACACTGACCTCCGTTTACCTTTGTCCCTTCGCATCTTGCTGTCTGAATCTACTCTTCCGACTACATCTGTTCGATCACTCTGTCTGCTCTGCCTGTAATCTGCTCTTTCGTCTACTCAGTGTTTGGAGGGGTACCATGTATCTAGTATTGGTTCACATTTTTATTATGGGCTTAGCAATCTCTCTGAGACCGAAATTAGTATGCATCAGCACACCTCTTAAGTCCCGTCGTTTAACGTATCTCGAAACCGTAAAATCGAAAAATTACTTAAACCGTGTAGAACTAGTTCGGTTCTCTAGATTGTTACTCGTTCGGTTCTAGTCGTGTTCCACTCGTTCGGTTGACAAAGGTTGAGAGCTCGATCGGTGGTCTTTGAATTTTTTATTTTTTTTACTCGTTCGGTTCTAGTCGTGTTCCACTCGTTCGGTTGACCAAGGTTGAGAGCTCGATCGGTGGTCTTTGAATTTTTTTTTTTACTCGTTCGGTTCTAGTGCTTTCACTCGTTCAGCTCTTTTTTAAAAAAAAAATACACTCGTTCGGCTCTATGAAACTTTAACTCGTTCGGCTCTTAAAAACTTAAACTCGTTCGGTGGTCCTAAATAACAACTGGTTCGGTTCCTTCTCAAAGGATCTCGTTCGGTTCTAGCTAGACAAGTGACTTGTTCGGATGTGGATGAAAGATTTGCTAGATCGGTTCACAACAAGAAAATGGCTCGTTCGGTGATACTAGATCGGTTGAGACCAAATATCAAACACTTAGAGTGCACGTTTTCTTCTTCTCTTCTTTTCACCCGAGTATCACCAAAAATAACCCAACAATAAGCCGAGAGATAATAAGCTCTAATCAAGGCGTTTCCAACACAAAAATAAGCCACGATAATAAGTAGTTGTTACAAAGATCTTAGCCACGTAGAAGCTTGAATATAAGCAATGACAAAAAAATTTTAGACCACAATAGTCTGCGAATATAAGCTTAAAAAAAACTCATACAAAAGCAAAAAAACACGTGACTATTTTCTTTTTTTTTTAAACAATCCACTACTATCGTCTATGTTTTGACTCTTTCAATAACAACAATTTTCTTGACTACAGTTGTTGTATAGGAAAATTTTGTAGAACCCAACTAAGCCCAAATGAATGTGTAAAATAAAACTAGCTAAATAAGCCGAATAGAAAAGAAAGAAAAATAAGGCAAATAGAAAATAAGCCGAAACACAATAAGCTCAAGTTACTACAACGAAACCACTAAACCCACCCCGTGGCGAATGATACCAAATGTAGGAACCACTTATCCCTTTCACTTCATTATGATGAACAAGAAAATAAGATGAGGAAAAATAAGAAATGGAAGAATTGTAGAGAGAAGTTAGAGAGAGAAAGGTAGAGAGAAAATGAGAGTTGGATGATTACTTGCAAAATTACAATGTGAGAATTAACAAGAACCAACACCCTCTCCATACTTGGAGAGGGGTATTTATACTTAATACCAAGAGGCTTTCATGCCTTGGTATTTCTACGGGCCGGGCTCGGGATTACTTGGGCTTTCGCCCGATACACGTGACCGGTTAGATTACATTTAAGAGCCCGTTTACCCGTGTAGCCTATTACAACGTATAATTATTTAATGACTGAGACCTAAGATAGTTATGAACGAACTTCCATTGTTCGACTCATTATTTTGAGGCTAACATGTTTCTACTGCTTGCTATGTACAGAATAGGGTCTTAATAGTCAAGCCTCATAACAAGACTCCTTATGAACTCTTTAGAGGTATTAAACCAGCTATAGGCTTCATGAAACCATTTGGATGTCATGTTACTATTCTCAATACCTTAGATAAGTTGGGCAAGTTTGATGGAAAAAGTGATGAAGGTTTCTTTGTTGGATATTCCTTAAGTAGCAAAGCTTTTAGGGTATACAACATTAGAACTAGAAAAGTTCAGGAAAACTTGCATATTGGATTCTTAGAGAATAAGCCTATGATAGAAGGAAATGGTCCAAAGTGGCTGTTTGATCTTGATTCTCTAACCCAATCAATGAATTATGTACCAGTGGTTGCAGGGACTTTTTCTAATGATTTTGCAGGTATACAAGGAGTTTTTGAGTCTAGTACATCTTCTCAACAAGATCAAGATAATCAAGATTGTATTGTCATGCCAATTTGGAAGGATGCTTCATATTTTGATGATGCTTCACCCAGATCTGTTGCTGATGCTCAAATACAAGATCAAAATGGGACTCATGATGATTGCAGTCTTCAGAATAATGGTACTGCTGATCAACAAGTTAATACTGCCAGTCCAGAAGTTAATACTGGTAGTAGAGAAGTTAGTACTGCTGTCCCTGAAGTTAATACTGCTACTCCTGAAGACTTGATGGGACCAATTCCTACATCTGAAGACACACAAGTGGAGGATCAAGAAATTAAATTGGGGAACATTTCACCATCTTATGCAGTTTCTTCCACTCCTCATACAAGAATTCACAAAGATCACCCAATTGATCATGTGATTGGTGATGTGCAGTCTTCTGTTCAAACAAGAAGAATGACAACTTCTTACTCTGAACTAGGATTTCTTGGTGCCATTTATGAAGGAAAGACTCACCAGGACCTTCATACATGTCTTTTTGCTTGTTTCCTCTCTCAGGAAGAACCAAAAAGAGTTTCTAAAGCTCTTAGTGATCTTGCATGGGTAGAAGCAATGCAGGAGGAACTCTTATAGTTCAAACTGCAAAAGGTATGGGTTCTTGTAGACTTACCTAAAGGTCATAGGGCAATTGGTACAAAGTGGGTCTACAGAAACAAGAAAGATGAAAGGGGAATTGTCATCAGGAACAAAGCAAGACTTGTTGCCCAAGGACATACTCAAGAAGAGGGCATTGACTATGATGAAGTCTTTGCACCAGTGGCTAGAATTGAGGCAATAAGAATATTCCTGGCTTATGCTTCTTATATGGGTTTTACAGTCTACCAAATGGATGTCAAAAGTGCTTTCCTGTATGGTCAAATTGAAGAGGAGGTATATGTATGTCAACCTCCAGGTTTTGAAGATCCTGACCATCCTGATAAAGTTTATAAAGTTGTGAAAGCACTATATGGACTTCATCAAGCACCCAGAGCTTGGTATGACACATTGGCCACTTATCTTTTGAGCAATGGCTTTCAAAGAGGACAGATTGATCAAACTTTATTCATCAAAAGTCAAAAGGGGCATATCTTGCTTGTTCAAATCTATGTAGATGACATTATTTTTGGATCTACCAAGAAGGAGCTTTGTGATGAGTTTGAGAAGCTTATGAAGGATAAGTTTCAGATGAGTTCTATGGGAGAACTTACCTTCTTTTTAGGATTGCAGGTCTAACAGAGAAAGAAAGGCATTTTTATCAGTCAAGATAAATATGTCCATGAAATTTTGAGAAAGTTCAACTACTCAGATGTGAAGTCTGCCTCTACTCCCACAGATTTGGAAAAGCCTTTGGTTCAAGATGGAGATGCTGATGATGTTGATGAACATCTTTATAGATCTATGATTGGATCTTTGATGTATCTTACAGCATCCAGACCAGATATCATGTTTGCAGTATGTGCATGTGCAAGGTTTTAGGTTTCCCCAAAAACATCCCATCTCTTAGTTGTCAAAAGAATCTTTAGATACCTTAAAGGCAAACCATCTCTAGGTCTTTGGTATTCTAAGGATTCTCCCTTGGAATTAGTTGCTTACACTGATAGTGACTATGTTGGAGCTACACTTGATAGGAGTCAACCACTAGAGGTTGTCAGTTTTTGGGAAATCGGTTGATTTCTTGGCAATGCAAGAAACAAACTATAGTTGCCACTTCTACAACTGAAGCTGAATATGTGGCTACTGCAAGTTGCTGTAGACGGGTTCTCTGGATCCAAAACCAATTGCTGGATTATGGGTACAATTTTATGAACACTGTTATTTACATTGACAATACTAGTACTATCTGTATAATAGAAAATCCTGTTCAACACTCTAAAACAAAACATATAGAGATTAGGCATCACTTTATAAGAGATTGCAATGCTAAAAAGTTGATTCAAATGGCTAAAATTGACACTCAACTTAATGTAGCAGATCTTCTTACAAAAGGTTTTGATGCTGGTAGATTTCAATACTTGGTCTCAAGTATTGGAATGCTCAATCCCTAAGGCCCAAATCTCTTGTTTGTTTTGTAAAGTTTGTTAAATGTTAGTACTGTTACGTTTTTGTAAATTAATACTGCTAGTTCTAATTAGTACTGCTAGTTATATTTAAAACTGTTTGTTAAAACTGTTACTTATAGTTAGTACTGCTGGTTATTTCTATGTATCTCTGTTAATCCTGTTAATAACTCTTAATACTGTTAAACATGACAAATGTTTAGGTTGTGTTTTTCTTGGTTTTAAGCTAACTTTTTCAGGATAAACAATGAAGTGTGAAATTGGTTACTCCATAATGTATTATTTGAGGGGAGGAAACATGTTGGTTGTTCTTGAAGTATTGGTTGTCATACCACACAACAAATGGTCATCACAACAAATGGTCATCAGTTCACCATGTCTAATAGACATCAAGAATTGACTAGTCCAGAGCAAACGGCTACTGGTAAAGACTTCTCAAATCCGTTGATAGTTGATAGTTTACTCAAAACTATATGGTCATCAATGCACCATGTTTTTTTTACAATGAAACATTGGCTAGTCCAAAGCAAACGGCTATTGGTAAAGACTCCACAAATCCGTTTATAGTTGATAGTTTACTCAAAACTATATGGTTATCATTGCACCATGTTTTTCTAATGAAGCAATGGCTAGTCCAAAGCAAACGGCTATTGGTAAAGACTCCTCAAATCGGTTTATGGCTGGTAGTTTGCCAAAAACTACACTTTGTGTGAGTTTGTGAGCTAAAAGAACAGAGAGAATTGGTGAGCTCAAAAACAGAAAGAGAGCTGTATGAAAAATAGACAGAGTGCAATGTGAGTTAAAAGAATTTAGAGATTCAATGTGAGCTTAAAAATAGAAAGAGAGATTGTGTGATTCTATCTTTGAATGATACAAACGTTTGGAGTTTGTATTGCTGTTGGTGGAGAAGTTAATACTGCTAGGCTTATTTTAGTACTGCTAGACCAAATTTAGTACTGCTGGATGACCGTTAGTACTGTTTGGCCCTAACAGATTTTTCATTAATTAATAGAGTCATTGAGATATTTTCGCCAAATACCTATAGACTAGGGGTTTGACCAATTGGACTTTCATGATCCTACTATAAATTCGCATGGTTTATTCACGATAACTTCAAATTTCTTTAATTGGTCAAATAATATCTCTATGTTTTCTCTATATAATTGCAATTAACTTTCTCCAGCCTTTATACTTACATACACGATCATATCCCACTCAATTACTCACAGCTTTAATCATGGCAAATTTGGAATTTTGTGACAAGCACAACATGGTCTCGTTTTTAGAGAAATCTACAGGCAGTGACGGGTTTCATCAAGTCATCGATTTCCTTACTCGAAGTCACATTTGCTATGCACTCACTAAGAAGCCAAATGTTTGTGTCTCCTTTATCAAACAATTTTGGAGGACTGCTGAAGTTACTACTGCTGATAAGAGAGAAGTCAAGATTACTGCTACAATTGATGGTCACTCAATGACTATCACTGAAGCTTCTTTATGATGACATCTCAAGTTGGATGATCAGGATAGTGTTACTTCTATACCCAACTCGGAGATCTTTGAGCATTTGGCGCTTATGGGATATCACACTGACTTAGATAAATTAACTTTTCAAAAGGGTGCTTTTTCACCTCAATAGAGGTTTCTTATCCACTGTATTCTTCATTGTATTAGCCCAAAGAAGACTGCTTAGGAGCAGTTTAGTAGTAACATTGCCACTGCTGTTATATGTTTAGCTACCAATAGGAAATATAACTTTTCTAGGATGATTTTTGAGCATATGGCATCAAACATTTCAAGCCCCCATAAGTTTTTGATGTACCCTAGGTTCATTCAAATATGCCTAGATATGCAGAGACACCAGCTTCAACAACACATAATAACATATCCTATTCCATCTCTTAGTATGAAAGTGTTTAACAATATGAAGAGGCCAACAAAGGGTTATTCAGGCCAGGAGGTTTCTTTATTCCCCACTATGCTAGATGTTACTGCACCTTCCACTTCACCTTCCAGAATCACATCCTCACCTTCCCACTCACCTAAACATTCACCTTCCCCTACACCTTCACTTTCACCTGAACCTACCCCTGATCATACCACTGCTGCTGTCACACAACCATCACCTACACAACCATCACCAACACTCCCATCACCTGGAGCAGAACACCATTTTCCTACACCCCATGACTTACCTCTCCATGTTGTTCACTCACATGGAAGTGATGAGGGTAGCTTGAAACTTAATGAATTGATGAATTTGGTTACCAAACTTTCTGACAGGATTGGAGTATTGGAGGCTGACTTAAAGAAGACAAAGAAAACCTATAGTTCGGCTTATACTAAGCTTATTCTCAGGGTCAAGAAGCTAAAGTCTCAGATAAAGATTAGGAAAGCAAGGAGACAAGCTAGAATTTGTTTTTTCAGATGATGAAGACATTGCAGATGATTCTTCCAAACAGGGGAGGAAATTATCTGATGCAGAGGTTCAAGATAAAGCAAGTAATGAAACTGAACATGTGATTCAAGATGTCACTCTTACAGAAGTAATTCAAGATCAAGAAAGTAGTGAAAAAGGAAGTGTTGAAGTTAGTACTGCAGGAGCAAAACAAGGTACTGCTAGTGAAGAAGTTCCAATAGTTAGTACTGCTGAGGTAAATCTTTGTACTGCTGGAGGAACTGTTACCTATACAAGAAGGAGTGCAGAGAAAAGGTCAAGACAAGACAAGGTAAAAGCCATAATGATAGAGTCTGAGCCCAAGAAGAAATCTAAGAAAGAGCTTGAACAAGAAAGATTCAGTTTTGCTGAAGCCATCAGACTTGAAGAGCAAATGAATGAGGAACAAAGAGCTCAGATTGCTAGAGATGAAGAAATTGCTAGACAGTAGGATGAAGAAGAAAGGCAAAGAGCTATGGCTGAATCTAAGTCTACTAAGAAGATAGATTGGAATGATACTTCAGTCATAAGCTATCATACTCTAAAGATGAAACCAAAGACAGTTGCCCAAGCAAGAAGAAATATGATCAAATACTTGAAGAATCAGGGAAACTACAAGATTAGTGACTTCAAGGGAATGTCTTACAATGACATTAGGCCAATCTTTGAAAAGGTTTGGGATTTTAATCAAAATATTGAGCCTATGGATGCAGAGCATAGAAGTAAAAAGAAAAAGTCTCCTAAAAAGATGAAGTCACCTGAAAAGATTGTGGAAGAAGAGGTTGATACACAAGAAGAAATGAAAGCAGTTGTTAAAGAACCTAGAGCAAAGAGAAAGAAGTCTATTCCTAGAAAAAACACAAGAAGAGACAAAAGATGGAGGAAGATGCTGAGAAGGAAGAACTCAAAGGATTTTTGGATATAATACCAAGAGAAGAGGTTCCTATAGAGGTCGAATCTATATCTACAAAGTTTCTGATTATGGATTGGAAGACTTGTGTTTTGATAGAGAATTTCATGTATTATCAAGTATTCAGAGGAGATGGCAATTCCAAGAACTACAAAGTTTTGAGTGAGATGCTTGAAGACTTTGATAGACTAGATGTAGAGGAATTGTACAGATTAGTCAAGGAAAGGTATAGTACTTCAAGACCAGAAGGGTATGATCTGATGCTTTAGGGGGATTTACACACTTTGTTTGAGCCTGATGAAGATGATGAGATTTGGAAAGATCAGCATGAATACAACTTGATAAGCTGGAGATTATGTGACTTTTATGGTATTCACATTTTGTTGATGGAAAATGGGTTAGCAATTCATATGTTGACAGAGAAGAAATATCCTTTAAGCCAAGAGATGTTGACGAAGATGTTGAGTAGAAAATTAGAGGTTGATCATGAGAGTTCACAAGCATTTGAACTCCTAAGGTTTATAAGATCTCAAGTGCAGAAATAAAAGAAATGTTTGAAAGAATCATCAGCAAAGGAAGAAGACTAAAAGATTTAATTCAAAAGAAACTTGGTGATTTGAAGGACAATCATAAGTTTAGGGGACGATTGTTAGGAATAAATCTTCACAAAAGTTTATACTGCCAAGGTGTAACTGAAAGTACTAATGGAGTTAGTACTGCCAGTACAAACTTAGTATTGCCAGTGTTAATTAATACTGCTAGTAGAAAGAGTTAGTACTGATGATGGTCAAAGCTGTTGAATTAAAGATAAGGATGCATAGAGATTATTACGGGATGTTTATATTTGAATTGTAACTTATCCTAAAAGATAGGTTGTTACCTTTGTAAAGGACTCCTTGTGTTCTATAAAAGGAGATCCTATGTTTAGAATAGATATATACTTTTCAAGAGATAGAAATACTTTTAGAGAAAGATTGTAATAGCTTCAAGGTTTGTAACCCCAGTACTACAAGAGTACTCGTATTATTCTAATAATATTGAAGCAGTTTGTTCATTGTTCATTGTTTGTTTGGTTATCACTGTTTCATTGATAAACACCTCTAGAGTATCAAAGTGTAGATTCCGCATACACTTTGGTATACATACAAAGTCTCAATCTTTGTTATTTTGGATTCTTCCAAGGTAACAAACACTTTACTACGTAAAGAATCAATCAAGGCGTGGGATCAACATACATATTGAGAGAAGATTGTTAGCCTTAAAATATAAAGACTAATACAGAATTACATTAGTTTATTAACAGACGGATATGCAAGGACTAGAAATGACAAGTTAGGATAGTTAAGCATATCTCGGGCTATATATTCTGCTACATACTTCCATGGAAGGGTGAGGAAACCATTTGTATCTTATAAGTGTGTGTGTTTTCTCCTCCTTCTCTCTAGAAACACACACACTCTTCCCTTTTTCTCTCTAATCTAATAAACATGGACTTCCATTTATTTTATCCTCTCCGACCTCCCGATCGTTACTAGTTAGTGAATATTATATGATAACATGCTATTACTATAGAAGCTACTTTGATACTTCAATATGTTTTGGTGTTTTCTCCTAAACAATTAACCATTCACTTAACATTGCAGTAAGAAATATGGTTAAGCTTTTCCACAAAGATACAATTCTAAGAGATGGCACTAGTGTAGGTGGTAGTAGAATGATAGACGAAGAAGAAATAATATAATTGTTAGAAGATAAAGAAAGGACAGAAGAAGAGTGCAGACTCGTGGACATATTACTAGTCAACATATACGTAAACTAATAACTTAACCTATTATTAATTACATGTAAATTTCATGTTTGTAACATTAAGTAATTGTCTAACATTATTCAAAGGAACATCAACTAAGATTAGATGAAGAAGCGTTAACCCATACATTATAAGAAGAAAAAAGGGCTGATTAGGAGTGGGAGAACAGATTAAGGCAAGAACAAGAGTTGGAGGATGAACGTGAGAAACATTCTATTCAGATTATATGTGTAACTTAACTCTTAAGATTATATTAGGATTCAAAACTAGTAATTTTAATGGTGTTGTTCTATTTGTTGTATTAGGATGATGGAAATTGTTACTGTTGATGAAATAAACTAAGTTTGGTTAGTATAACTCGTAAATTCTAATGGTATATGTGTGCAATGCAATGCAGTTTGGTTAGGAAATATGTGTAGAGCCAAGAACCAAACATTGCATTTAGCCTAACCATTAAATTTGTATAAGTTGACTTTTATTAGTCAAAAGTAGTCTTTATGTTGTCATTACTCCATTCTACTTCTTGTTGAACAACCACATTCTTCCCCATTAAAACTTTTTTTCACTACATTATATAATACCCTATTGGGCTTCATTTCTTTCTCACATCAAACTAGATTCAAAATGATTCAAAAAATGGCAATGCTTCTATTGAGGGAGAAGAATATGGTAGTTAAAAAAATATGCCTTGATTGTTGGATGGAAAAAGAAAATAAGGTTGGAAGGACATTTGATGCAAGGCCTCTACCTAGTAGACAAAGCATGTGGTATTCTTGTCGAATGTATCTTTACAGAAAGGGAAACACAACTGATAGAGGTGTTGTTGCAGATGTTAGAGCAGGTAGTGTGGTGGGCTAAAATGTTAGAAGGGGAGACACAACTACAGCTGGTAGAGATGGTTATGTAGTTGGCCTACATATTCGTAAGGGAAACACAACTACAGCTGGTAGAGGTGGTGGTGTAGTGGGCCTAGGTGTTGCTGCATCTTCTAGAGTTGGTGGTTCAGTGGGCATAGGACATGGAAGTGGGGGTATAATACGACCTGAGGTAATTTATGATTGTATGTCTCCCACACTTAGTGACAGTAGTAAAGAAGAAAGTGAACCAATTACATCTCTTGGACTAAGTGAACCACATGCAAGTCATTGACCAAGAGACCACCTACAACTCTTTAACCAAGTGAACCACCTGAAAGTTATCCTATTTCGTTTTGGATAATATATGCAACTTTAGTGCTATGTTGTATTTGTTATGTTATCATAATGCAAACACTCCCTTATTAGGAAAAGGTTGCATTTTTAAAATTGTTTAGTCGGTCTGTGAGTTCAGTCAAAATATTATCCATCTACAATATCCATAAAAAGAAACTACACTTTTAATCTAAACATCCTCTAGTTTGCAAACTTGAAATGCAATTCCAAACACCCCTTAATCAACAAACTTTAAATGGTCATTCTGTTAGTTGACTTTAAAAAGTTAAATGGTCATTGAATTAAATGAAGCCATTTCTAAACACACCCTAACCTGCAAGATGGTATTGTTTTGGACACTACCCAATTTCTTAATACAAATAATGTCTAAAAACGTTATTTATATTTTTCGACCTCTATATGTTTTGATAATAACAAAATGTGAAAACGTTTACGATAAAATTAAACGTTTATAAATTACTAATCGTAAAATTCCATTTCTAAGATTAATCACTTAAGGTATGGATAAACAAATCATTAAACATGATTAGTGATCAAGAAAATATTTTGTGTCCTAAACCTTACATTTTTACAAAAGTGTTTTTTTACAAAAATATAAACACAAAATAATTATTTATAAAAGAAATGTTTTATTAAATTAATTAATTTGAAATCAAATTCCCCCCCCCCAAATGGAAGGTTCTAAAACAAATAACACCTTCCCTACAAAAAGACAAAAAGGGGAGCATAGTCTACGGCGGCCCCCTTATAGACCTGGCGGCCCCCTTATATATTAGGGACCGCCGAGACCACCGCCAGTACAACGACTCTTTTTGTCTCCTATAAATACTGGGCTACCCCATCTGAAAAACAGAACCTCTTGCCACAAATTTTTTCAGATCTGTTATTCTCTCTTCTTCCTTTCTTTCTAAAACACATATCTTGATCACTAACATATCTTGATCTTGTTTTCAAGTGATTAATTCTTTCTTCCTCCCTTCTTCTTCTTCTAATCAAGTGCAAGAGAAGAACAATCATATTCTTCTACATATGATTTGTTATCAAGTGATCTCTCTCTTCTTCCTCAAGATCACATAACTTCATTACATTTACTTTGTGTTGTTGTGTAAATTGGATTGAGTGTAGATCCAATAGTGTAAATTGTGTATTGGTGTGATTTGGATTGTGTATCAATCCAAGGGTATATATCTTGAGAGTGTATAAAGACTTTGTGAAGTCTTAGATTGGTTCTAGCTAAGATTAGGACTCGACATCTAGCTTAGTGTCGGAAAAGAAAGTAAGCGACGTGTAAACGGTTTTCACCGCCTAAAGGTAGCTTGTTGACATAGTGAAATCTCGAGTGGAGTACTCGGGGAGTGGAGTAGTGTTAAATCCAAGATCTGGACTCAACTAGGGTATGATAACATTGATTGAAAATATGCAGCGGAATATGAAGAACACAATCAACATTACTAATAAGGTTTTCTTTATTCAAACATGATAAAGAAACTACTACTACTATTACACACGCTCTATGCGTTTCTAGACTCTCATTGGAGAAGTCTGCTATGTATGGATACTTGTAACCTAGACGCCTACCCTCTTTATATAATAGAGGGAGGTTACAAGAAACCCTAGCTTACTAACAAAGCTACCTAACTATTACATAATGGGTCCTTATTATTTCAAAAGAAAACATAATACAATTAGGAAACTAATTAATTGACATTAATCATCACATTAATGTTTGACTAATCTATATCTTCAACATTAATGTTGATTTCAATCAACATTAATCTTGATCTTGTTTCCTTCTTTAGCATATCTTGTTTCCTTTTGTTTCTTCTTTCTTCATTTCTGTTTATGGGTTTTGTAATCATCAAATCTGTAATTCCTAACAATCTTCCCCTATTTGATATTACAAAACAATCTGCATGAAGAAACAATGCTAAAACATGTCATCACAATAATAAGCTGCACATCGTGAATCTTCTTCCCCTTTTTGTAATCATCTAATAGGGGTCTTGTGCAACTCGTAAACGCTTCCCCTCAAGTGATGCATGTAGATGGTTAAGTATATCAACAATAAGCTTCCCCTTAAAAGTATACTCACCATCTCTTTGAACCACGAACTTAGTAGGCTCCAAGCAGTAAATTATTAATGAAGAAAAATGAGTATTACCCATATGTTGAAGAAGTAGAATCTCCCAAGCTTGTGTCTTATGTCTTGCACTATCCACGTGACGTCGAACTTATACAAATGCTGGTAATCATTTGATAATTATAAGTAGACCGCAACCTCTTGACAAAAATCCTCATCTTCTATGAGACACATACTAAGTGATAGCAAATGTACGTAGTAAGCACCATAAGATAGATCGTACACGTTTGCTAGATTCGTCAAGTCTTCGTCACCACATTATAAGCACGAACAAGTTATCTTTAAATGTTGTCAGCCATTTGAGATATAATAAGACACGCACCTGTGAAAATCAACTACAACAACACACAAGTAATAACCAATCTTCATCAAAAATAATCACTGTTCAAGACCCAAATGCGTCCGTGTTGGCTTCAAATAGTTATAATTAATGAGAAACATCTAAGTGCAACAACATCATCTTCTCTCATGTGACTGCTGCCTCATCCGGCGATCTGCTTGTATTCCTTATTTGTACCGTTGCCTCATCCGGCGATCTACGAACAAAAAGGGTACCCTTGTCACATAATTGATTAAAAGGTCATCGCATCAAATGTCTTTCATAATACTTTCCACAACAAGCCATCATCACTCGAGATCCAAATCCGTCCAATAAAAAATCTTCTTAGTCCGATGTCGAATATAACTAGCCACATTAACTATTTTTCTCGGACAATACTAGCAGAATTAACATGATCATCTCCGAACAGTACAAATCAAAACTGCCATTTAGTGACTCTTTTTACTGTCCCAAATCTGTCACCAAAAGTCACTATTGCTGTCACTGTACTGTCGCTAAACTGTTGCAAAACAGTCACAAATACCAAGTCTCCTTCCTCCCAACACTGTTAGCAACACTTTTAACTGTCACTGAGTCGTTGCTAACTATTAGATAATTCTGTCACTATCCACCAGAATTAATTTTATGCAGGCAGACTTAACTTCCATGTGACCAGTATTAACTACGAATATGAGACCAGAATTAATTTTGAAACGAGCAGTACTTACTTTCCAAGGCAGCAGTATTAACATCAACGATCAGTATTAACCTTCACCACAATAACCAAACACGAATCATTTATCCATACTAGGGTTCATCATCAATCAAACGATTAACTCACCAAAGCTAGTATGAACAAATATAATCACCATACAAAAACTTGA
Source organism: Tanacetum coccineum (assembly GCA_026074375.1). NCBI lineage: Eukaryota > Viridiplantae > Streptophyta > Magnoliopsida > Asterales > Asteraceae > Tanacetum > Tanacetum coccineum. The sequence goes on along the minus strand of BQNB010032490.1, from coordinate 32,265 downwards.
AAATAATACCTTTTCTGCAGCCAATTCGTCATAGCATAACTTTTTATCAAAGACTTATCTTGACGATCGCTCCGGTCAGATTATAGATATATGTGTGTAGAACCTTCATATAAAATTTCGTGACGATCCAACGGTTAACGAATGAGTTATGACCGTTTTCCCATGGCTGCCCAGAAAAATACGAACTAAGAAACCATATACGAATTTTAGGTTTCTTCTTTATTCTTCGACTATAAAACCTTGAATCCTAGATATCAAGAGCAACCCGCTCTGATACCAATTGTTAAACCACGATCTAGCCATCTAGGATATAATAACAATGATTAACAAACACGCAGCGGAATAATTAAGAACACAATCATTGTTATGAACAAGGTTTTCTTATTCATAAGACTACTAATAAACTAATAAGCACATAGATGATTCATGACTCATCTATGGCTAACTACAACTATTACACGACACACGCTCTATGCGTTTCTAGACTCTCATTGGAGAAGTCTACTATGAATGGATGCTAAAACTATTCACCCTACCTCTCTTTATATACTAGAGGGGCTAGGGTTTACATAAAAACCTAGCTTACTATGAAAGCTAACTAACTATTACATAATAGGTCCTTATTGTTTCAAAAGAAAACATAATACAATTAGGAAACTAATTAATTAACATTAATCATCACATTAATGTTTGACTAATCTATATCTTCAACATTAATGTTGATTTCAATCAACATTAATCTTGATCTTGTTTCCTTCTTTAGCATATCTTGTTTCCTTTTGTTTCTTCTTTCTTCATTTCTGTTTATGGGTTTTGTAATCATCAAATCTGTAATTCCTAACACTTGTTTTTGCAGCATAAGCATATCTAGCACCCTTTAAGGGGGATATTTTCAACTAACACATATCATTCCTAACTTATTGGATTCCTCTACATGATCTTTGCGTCTTTTTATTTTGACAAAAAGGGGGAGAAGGGAAGTAAATCTCACGATAAAGGAAAAATGGACGTTAAATGAGTTTTTAAAACTTAATCCAAATACTCAAAACAAAATCATTTTTACTAATTTACTTCCATTAGATTTTAGTTTTGTCATCAACAAAAAGGGAGAGATTGTTAATACAAAAAAGTCGATAATAACGTTTATTTTATTTTACGATCTTTTCATGTTTTTTTATAACAACTAGTAAAATTTACATGGAAGTAAAATGTTAAAGTTATCACTTTTCCATGTTTGGCATTACTTTGAATTATAAATAAAATGTGCAAACTATTATTTGCATCATGTATAACATTATCATTTACAGCATATCTTAGGACAATCTTACAAGATTACACATGATCTCTCAAGATCTTGGAAATCAAAATTCAGATTGTGTTACTGTGCGTCGGTTCTGTTCGATTATACTGGCCGGTTCTGTTCTGTAACAGAACTGGCATAACTGGGCTACAGTAGAAATTTTGGCTATAAATACCAAGCCATTTCTCATGTTTTTTATCCTTTAAAAATTTAAATTTTCTAATCTACTGATCATTCTCTCTAGTCTTGCATAGTTTCTTTTTAGCATTTTGTAGGTAATTCTCTTCAAACAAGAAATTTCCAAACACCCTTTTAGAGACGATCAAGTTCCAAGAATCTTGTTCCGCATCTCTATAGCATCTTCAAGTTCACATTGTTGAATCTTGTGCATCATTTAGTAGTTTTAGTTGTATTCATCATCTTTGTAAATCAAGTGTAGTGTTATTGGGTTGATTCTACCATGTGAAGAATCCGGTATTTAGCTTTGTACCATTAAAGGTGTAAGCGACGTTGTGAGGCTTCTCCGTCGGTTAAAGGAGATTGGTGATTAGTGTTTACGAACTCCCGAGTAGGTGACTCGAGGAGTGGAGTAGGGCAAGGAAGGAGTCCTTGTAGCCGAACCACTATAAATACTTGTGTTTTGGTTAAATCTTTCTAACTCTTACTTTTGCATTGTTTAGTCTTTAACATCAAACATCAATATTGTACATACTTCACATAAGATCATAATAACATTTTGAAAAGTACAAGAAAACTATTCAACCCCCCTCTAGTTTTCTATACATTTAACACTTTGAAAGTGTTTTGTACCTGTGGGTAGAAGTGAAAAGCACTTTGAGTCTTCATATCAATTATTATTAGCTAGATCACATTTTAATCACATTTCTCCCCTTATTTTAAATACTAATATACTTAGTCTTTAAAATACCAAGTGATTAAAATTTGTCATGAAAATTATGTGGGGCGAAAATATTATCAGCATTAATTATGTGGAACTTTAACTTCCTCCCCCTCAATTTTACATATGTTTGACACCAACAAAAAATATGATGCCAAGTTATAAAATAGATATAAATTTGAGGGTGAGGTAGTGTTGAGCACATAATTTTGAAAGATTATGAATGTCATTGAAGAATTCTTGAAAAATTGTGCTCAGAAACTAGGTCATCTTATAACAAATGTTCTATTGAGTTGTCATTAATATTAATTAGTTGTTATTAAGAGACTTTTTATGATGTTTCGAATACATAAGAATTGTCATGTGGTGATGTATTTAAAAACGTTAAAACCTTGTTTTTTGAAAAACTCCCCTCAAAAATAGAACCAATTGTAATATTGTCGTCTTTTAAAGCTTTGTGATGGATGGACTGTTGAACACACAATTTTGAAAGATTTTGAATTGTCATTGAGAAATTCTTGAAAAATTGTGTTCAACTCTTTGAAAAAGACATGTTATAAGACTTCTCTTCTAACTCTAAGGGAAAATGCACTTATGCGTACACTTTCCTTTTCTTGAGCTCAAAACTTTGAATGTCTTGTATAAACTTCTCAAGACCGAGAAATTGATTATCTCGTTGTTAGGATAAGTTATCTTTTTAGATAAACTTTATTTTATTTGAAGTCCGGGTTATTTACCGATTTGCACATAAGCCATTAAGAAAATTAGAAATGACATGTTTTGAAATGTTTGAACTCTTGCTCGAACTTCATTTACATACCAATAACAATATTAATCGTCACTTCTAGTTACGTAAATGTTATTGATTCCAAGAGACATGTCGAGAAGTTTCTTTTTGGAATTTTTAATTTTCTTTTTTTTCCAAAATATTTACATTTTAATGTTTGATGAATATATCAAGCAGACTCATTTGCCAAAACTTCCAGTTTGGCTGGAGTCAATCATCTCATACCAATCCGTCTGACTAGATACTTAAAATGATCTTAAGGAAGGGATTTCATAAACATATTAACTAATTGCTATTCAGTTATGACAAAGTACAATTCAATTATACCACGTTCAACCTGTTCCTTGATAAAGTGGTATCGAGTATGGATGTACTTGGTACGGGAGTGCTGCACGGGGTTGCATGATATTGCTATGGCTAACTGAGAGTCGCAGTACAATGGTAATTTGTTATAATTAAAGCCATATTTCTTAAGTTGTGTCCTCATCCACCTTACTTGAGCACAAATTGCAGATGACGCTACATACTCTGCTTCTGCTAATGACATTGTAGTGCAGTCCTGCTTCTTTGACATCCAGCTGACTAACTTATCACCTAGGAACTATATTCCTCCAGAAGTGCTTTTGCAAATATCAATGCATCCCCCATGATCAACATCTAAAAATATGGTTAGTTCAAATCCAGAATCCTTTAGATACCAGAGTCCCATATTTATGGTACCCTTTAAGTACCTAAAGATCCTTTTAACCTATTTGAGGTGCTTTTCTATTACTCTTGCTTGATAACGTGCACAATAACATACTGCTTGCACTAAGTCTGGTCTACTAGATGTCAGATAAATGAGTGACCCGATCATACTATGGTAGTTTGTTTGGTCAATAGGTTTTCCACTCAAGTCTGCATCCAGTTTAGGTTTAGTAGCCAATGGTGTACCAATACTATCACATTTATCCATACCATGCTTTTTGAGTATTTCTAAAGCATACTTGGCCTGGTTGATAAAGATACCTCTTGGGGATTGGTGAATCTAAAGTTCTAGAAAGAATTTCATTTCCCCCATTAAGGATATCTCAAATCTACTATGCATTAGTTTTTCAATCTTTTTAGAATATTTAGGCTTTGTAGACCCAAAAATTATGTCATCGACGTAAATTTGCACAAGTAGAATGTCCTCCCCGTATCTTATCGTAAACAGAGTAGGGTCTATAGTACCTTTAGTAAAACCTTTGGATCAGGAAATTTAAGAGTTTGTTAGGAACAAGAAAAGTCTCGGTCACTTCTAATATTAATTAGTCTAAGCCCGTAGTTTGTACAATGTTCAGTTTATAATCTAATATGGCCCAAAGGCCCATGGAAAGCCTCATAAGTCCCATGGCCGGCCACCCTATGTAGTATAAATACCATCTCCATGCCTTGTAGAGGGTGTTGGTTGGTTGTATTCTCATTTTCACCATAATGCATTTTCTTTCCATCACTTTCTCTCTCTAAAATACATCCTTCCTTCCACACTTTCTCTCTCTAGTTCTTACTTGTATATTAGAGATTACTTGTATTGTACATTTGGTATCAAGAGCCATGGAGTGATTTGTTTAGTTTTGTGTTTGTTTTCCTTTTGGTTCGTTGTTTTTTCCTTATACATCGTACGTATATTTTTTTTCGTTTGTTTTCGAAGCTTAGTCATCCACTAAAGCATCATTTACTTAGGTAAAGTTGATCTAGTATATTTGGATATAGGTGTATTTGCTTTGGATCAAAGAAAAACTCATTTTTATTTATCTTTTGTTTTCAAAAAAACCTTATAAAGTACAAATTTTGATTTTGAAATTTTCGGCTTAAAAACCATAAAGTTGTCATTTTTAAGGTACCTATAGGTTGAAGAATACTAGTTGTACAAGAAATTTTAGGAAAAAACAATCAAAAAGTTGTCTTTTTATGTTTTAAAGATTTTGAGTTTCGTTCGTGTGTTACCCGAATTCGCAGTGTCTGAATTTGCAATTTAGTGTTACCTAAATTCGTAGTGTCCGAATTAGAATTTGCTCAGTATCACCCGAATTTTCCATTTCAGTTGTAGCCAAATTCGCAGTATCCGAATTAGCAATTTCAGTTGAACCTAAATTCGCAGTTTTGCTTAAGTACCCGAATTCGCTGTTTAGTTGAACCCAAATTCGCAGTTTTGCTTAAGTACCCGAATTCGCAATTTTAGTTGAACCCAAATTTGTAGTTTTGCTTAAGTACCCGAATTCACAGTTTTGCTTAAGTACCCAAATTCGCAGTTTCAGTTGAACCCAAATTCGCAGTTTTGCTTAAGTACCCGAATTCGCAGTTTCAGTTGAACCCAAATTCATAGTTTTGCTTAAGTACCCGAATTCGCAGTTTTAGTTGAACCCAAATTTGTAGTTTTGCTTCATAGCCCAAATTCGCAGTTTTGGTTAATAACCCGAATTTGCAGTTTTGCTTAATCAACCAAATTAGCAATTTGCTTAATCAACCAAATTTGCAACACAAACTTAAAACTCAAATTGATTAATCAAAATTATACGGTTTATTTCTTTGACGTGTAAAATCTCGTGAAACACTCACTTGTTTTCCCCGTTTTGTCAAGAATTGTAAAATCCCGTGTAGTTTTAAGACTTAAAAATCACAAAAGACAACACCTTCAAACACAATTTTTTTCTATCACTGATCCATCAAACAGTAATCTTTTAACATACAAATTTCTCAATGACGACTCTTGCTGACAAAGCGATTCTTTCGGGTGCTGACAATCGTCCACCTATGTTGGAAAAAGATATGTATGATTCTCGGAAAAGCAGAATGGAGCTATACATGATGAATAGACAACATGGACGAATGATACTTGAATCCGTTGAAAATGGTCCAATCATTTGGCCTACGATTAAGGAGAATGGAGTGACTAGACTAAAGAAATATTATGAGCTATCTGCCATGGAAGCAATTCAAGCTGATTGCGATATCAAAGCAACAAATATCATTCTCCAAGGATTACCACCTGAGGTCTATGCACTTGTTAGCAATCATCGAATCGCCAAGGAACTTTGGGAAAGAATTTCAACTTCTCATGCAAGGAACTTCATTGACAAAACAGGAAAGAGAGTGTAAGCTTTATGAAGAATTCGATAAGTTTGCTTATAAGAAGGGGGAAACACTACGTGATTTCTACTTAAGATTTTCACTGCTACTAAATGACATGAACATCTACAATGTAAAATTGGAACAATTTTAAGTGAACACCAAGTTTTTGAATACTCTTCCTCCTGAGTGGAGCAAATTTGTGACTGATGTCAAACTTGTTTAGGATTTGCACACAACTAACATAGATCAGCTTCATGCTTACTTGGGACAACATGAATTTCTTGCAAATGAAGTTCGTTTAATGCATGAACGCAACTTAGACCTGCCTGCTTTGGTTGCAACCCATCAGATGACCCAATCTCCTTATCAAACTCATCAAAATTCATACCAAAACTCTCCATTTCAACCACAAGTTTCACCATACCAGTCTCCACAGTATGGATCACCTTATCAGTCTTAACAATACTCAAACAATCAATCATCAACACCTCGTTCAATCACTTATCCATCCAATGATTATCAATCATTAGTTCACCATAACGTTTATTCTCCATCATCATCCATCCCTTAATTAGAATATGCTCCCACAGTTAAACATCAACCTGAATTTCCTAACTAGACTTAGGTCTAATTGTTCCAGTGTTCCAAAAAGGTAATGATCCCATTGATGCCATCAATCACATGATGTCTTTCTTGACTGCTGTTGTCACTTCCCGCTATCCTACTACCAATAATCAGCTGAGGAATTTGTCAAACCCTAGGCAACAAGCCACCATTAATGATGGAAGAGTGACCTTACAACCAATTCAGGGGAGACAAACTTCTTTTGCTGCGGGTACTACAAGGACATACACTCCAGGAGCAACTGGAAGCAATTCTGGGAAACAAAGGATTGTTATTTATTACAACTGCAAAGGGGAAGGCCACATGTCCTGACAGTGCACTAAACCTAAGAGGAAACGGGATGGTTCATGGTTTAAGGATAAAGTGTTGCTGGTACAAGCTCAAGTAAGTGGTCAAATTCTACATGAGGAGGAACTCGCATTTTTGGCAGATCTAGTAATTGCAGAAGGTCAAGCCACACAGACTGTCATTACCCATAATGCTGCTTATCAAGCCGATGATTTAGATGCAAATTACTCTGATTGTGATGAACTCAACACTGCCAAAGTTGCACTTATGGCAAATTTATCTCATTATGGTTCAGATGCTCTTGCTGAGGTACATAATCCTGATAATGTAGATAACAATATGATACATCAAGCTGTGCAGGCGATGTTGTCTTCTGAACAATCGAGTGTTGTGAACTAGTTAGAGATTGAAATAACTAGTGATAGCAATATCATTCCTTATTCTCAGTATGTGATTGAATCATAACAAGCAGTTGTTCTGAATTCTAACTCTTCTGCACAACAAGATGCACTGATATTATCTATGATTCAACAACTGAAAACCTAAGTAGTTAATTGTACCAAGATAAATTTGGACAATAAAAGTGTCAATGATACTTTAACTGCTGAGCTTGAAAGATATAAGGAACAAGTTAAAGTTTTGAAAGAAGGACAAAATGTTGTCGATTTAAAGAGTAATGATAACGTTTTAGATACAAGTGCACAGTCTGTAAAGATTGAACGTCTTAAACAAACTCTTTTTGAACATTTAAAAGAAAAGGAATCTTTAATGCAAACTGTTTCTCTTCTCAAAAATGATTTTAAGAAAGAAGAATCTAGAAACATCTATAGAGAGATTACCTTAGAAAAGAGGATCAAACTGCTAGATAATATTGTTTTTAAAAGAGATCAATCTACACAAACTGTTAACATGTTGACGAAACCTCAGTTTTTTTATAAGCATACCACTAAACAAGCTCTAGGTTTTCAAAATCCTTTCTATCTGAAGAAAGCTCAGCAGTTGGAACCAAAGCTTTATGATGGTAATGTCATTGAGAAAACTAGTGCTATTGTGATTCCTGACTCAGAAGAGACCCTAATGCTTGCTGAAAAAAGTCGTTCAAAAATGCTTTTAAAACAAAAGGATCCTATGATGTTAGAAAAGAAAGTTAATACTACACCAGTCGATTATACTGTTCTTAATAAACTTTCTCAAGATTTTGAAACACGATTTGTTCCACAAACTGATTTATCTACTGAACAAGCCTTTTAGTCTCATAATTCTATGAATTCTTTAGATCCCACTCCTTCTAGTAGACCCACCAAAGTTGAGGTTCCAAAAGAACTTCCTAAAGTCAGCATGGTTAATACGAGTTTGAAGAAACTTAAAAACCATCTTGCTGGTTTTGACGTGGTTGTCAAAGAAAGAACCACGGCCACAGCTATCACTGAGGGCTCGTGGGGGTTCGAACATACAAAAGCTTGTTTTAGGGATGAAATAATTCCATTTGTAAAAGCTCTAAAGGACCTATTTAATACATTCGATCAATTTTTGATTGAAGAACTTTTTGAAGTCCAAAATGTATTTCATCAAATGGAACGGCTGTGGAACAACATCATTTAGAGTAAAAAACATTTAAAGTTAAAATGAATCAAGTTTTGAACGAAAATGAACGACTCCTGGAACAAGTCATTAACAAAGATATTGTGAACATAATTATGAATTCTTTTGTAGATAATGCTTCTGTAAATGTGCATGAATGTGAACAGTGTCTCAAACTTAAGAATGAGCTTCTCAACAAAAAGGATTTCATTGAAAAAAAGATTTACGATAAACTGTTCAAAAGTTTTACCACTCTTGAAAAACATTGCATCTCTTTAGAAGTTGATTCTCAACTTAATCAGGAAATTTTTCAAAGGGACAATTCTGTTTCAAATCAAAGTGCTCCAAGTTTTGATTAATATTTTGAATTAAATGAATTGAAAGCTCAGTCCCAAGATAAAGATACAATGATAAAGAAGTTGAAAGAGAGAATTAAATCTCTAAGTGGAAAAGTAAATGAGGATAAGATTAAAAAGGACATAGAGGAGATTGAAACAATAAATATTGAATTGGATCATAGGGTGTCAAAGCTTATTGTTGAGAATGAGCATTTAAAACAAACCTATAAGCAACTTTATGACTCGATTAAACCAGCACGTATTTGATCAAAATAACAATGTGATGATTTAATTAATCAAGTCAATCTAAAGTCTACGGAAATCTCTGATTTAAATGATAGTCTTCAGGAAAAAGTTTTGGTAATTACAGCTCTTAGGGATGATTTAAGGAAACTTAAAGGAAAAGCTCTAGTTGATAATGCTATTACGAAACACTCTATTGATCCAAAGACGCTTAAGATTGATGTGGAACCAATAACCCTAAAATTGTTAAATAATAGGATAGCTCACTATGCCTACATTAAGCACACTCAGGAAGAAGTTGCAGTTCTTAAAGGTATAGTTGAACATATTAAAGCTAATTATCCTCTAGATCATCCCTTAGACTCTGCCTGTAGGTATACTAAACGAATTCAGGACTTGCTTACTAACATCAGTAAAACCTGCCCTAGTATCAACAATTCTGGTGAAAAATTAGTGGTTGTAACCCTAAAGAACAAGGACAAAAGAGTTAGATTCATTGAGCCAGTCACATCCTCAGGAAACACAAAAACAACATCTTCATCAAACCTAGTTTCTAACAAACCTGCATTGTCTTCTACAGGAGTAAAACAATCTACTAGTGCTAGCGGATCACAGCCTTCAGGGAATACAAAGAAAGATAAGATTCAGCGACCATCAAGTAGTACTCTGAAGAATAAAGTAGAAGCCCACCCTAGGACAGTTAAATCTAGTTTGAAAAATAAGAATAGTGTTGTTGAACCTAAAGGAACTACAAATGTGCAGCATTCCAAGCTTAATGCGAATTCTAAATCTCTATGTGTTAAGTGTAATGGTTGCATGCTTTCTGATAATCATGATTTGTGTGTTCTTGATTTTATCAATAATGTGAATGCTCGTAATAAATCTAAATCTGTTAAGAAAAATTCAAAGAGAAAAGTTTAGAAACCAACAGGAAAGGTGTTTACAAATATTGGATACATTTGGAGACCTACTGGTCAGACCTTCACTATAGTAGGAACTGCGTGCCCTTTAACTAGGATTACCACAACTGCTGAAGTGCCCCCTAGGAAACCAACTGCTTTAAAAACTGATACTCCTAAGCCTGTAACAACATTGGTTTACTCAAGGAAACCTAGGAAATCTAAAGTTGATGTTCCCGTTAGCAAACCTAAGATTCTTAAATCTGTATCTGCTAACAATAAGGAACCCAGTCAATCTCGGGGATCCATAGTTTCCAATGTTCCATCTTCTACTCAATGCAGGTCGTCTAAATTATTCTCTGGTATTTGGACTCTGGCTGCTCCAAGTATATGACCGGAGATCACTCTCAGCTCACCATTTTCGTCAATAAGTTTTTGGGTACAGTCAAATTTGGAAATGATCAGATGGCAAAGATTATGGGATATGGTGATTATCAGATTAGGAATATTACAATCTCAAGGGTTTACTATGTGGAAGGACTTGGACATAACTTATTCTCCGTTGGACAATTCTGTGATTCGAACCTTGAAGTTACTTTCCGTCAACACACCTACTTCATACGTAATCTAGAAGGAATTGATCTATTGACTGGATCTCGAGGCAACAATCTGTATACTATGTCTCTTGAAGATATGATAGATTCCTCTCCGATATGTCTCTTGTCAAAGGCCTCTGTTGGGAATTATGCATTCCTGACTTAGTACCGTTAGTTATATTAGTTAGTACCGATAGTTGTAATTAGTACTGACAGTACAAAATAGTTAGTACTGATCAGTTAGTTAGTACTGATAGTATAAAATAGTTAGTACCATTTAAGAGATATGCATGAGATATTATAGGAAAAGATATGCATTATCTTTTACGCGTTTTGTAAGTCTGTTAGGGTTTATCCTTGGTCTATAAAAGGAACCCTACGACATTAGAGAAGAGAGATCTCATATACAATCTCATATCTCATAGTTAGTAATCTGTAATCGTTTTAGCAGATTAATACAAAAGTTTAGTTATCAATATTCATTGTTCTTCTTAGCATTATTAGTTAGTTTCCGCATAATTTATAGTGTTTATAGTCATTGTTTCTCTTGTAGTTTGTGTGGATCTATCCATATTGGCTACTACCCTTAACAAGGTAGAAAGATCGATATTCAAAGGGATCTACAAGTGGTATCAGAGCCTGTAGAGAAACTCTGAGTAAGAAGAACAAAAACCAGTTATAAACCTCTATCTTACAAACCTATTCAATGGCTGGATCAGAAGATGATATTCCACCATCACCACCTCCACCACCATCACAAACACCAATACAACAAATCCCACACACTATTTTAACCATCAAACTTCCTATTCTCAAGAAGGGAGAATATGACATATGGGCCATGAAAATGGAACATTATTTGGCCCATACAAACTATCCTATCTGGGAAGTTATTCAAAGAGGAAATGGTCCCGTGAGTGTCTCAACTGATACAAATGGTTTAATAAAGGTTCTGCCTCCCAAGACTGCAGAAGAAATTTTAGCCAGAGAAAGAGAAAGAAAAGCAAGGGCCACTTTGCTTATGGCTTTACCAGAAGATCATCTTGCTAAATTTCATAAAATGACTAATGCTAAAGAAATGTGGGAAACTATCAAATCTAGATTTGGTGGAAATGATGAATCAAAGAACAGGCAGAAGTATATTCTAAAGAAACAGTTTGAAGGCTTCTCTGTATCAAACTTAGAAGGGCTACATAAATGCTATGATAGGTTTCAGAGTCTTCTGAGTCAACTAGAGATTCATGGTGTAGGCGTCTCCACTGAAGATGTAAATCAGAAATTCCTTAGGTCTCTACCTTCTGCCTGGTCTCAAGTTTCCTTAATCATGAGGACCAAGCCAAGAGTGGACAGTCTCAGTTTTGATGATCTGTATAATAATCTTAGAGTCTTTGAGTCTGATGTTAAAGGCTCTACTACATCATCCTCTAGCACGCAGAATGTGGCATTTGTTTCGAAGAACACTAGCAGTACTAATGATGTTAGTACCGCTTATGGTGTTTCTAATTCTTCTGGTCATAACTCACAATATGAACATCCTTCATCATACTCCTTACTTGCAAATCAATCCAGTTGCCCACATTTGGATCATGAAGATCTAGAACAGCTTGATGAGTTTGATTTAGAAGAAATGGACTTGAAATGGCAAGTGGCCATGATTTCTATGAGAATGAAAAAGTTCTACAAAAAGACAGGTAGAAAGCTACAATTTGATGCCAAGAAACCGGTTGGTTTTGACAAAACCAAAGTCGAGTGCTATAGTTGTCACAAGACATGGCATTTTGCTAGAGAGTGCAGATCCAAGGGGAACCAAGATAGTAGGAGGAAAGATGCTTGGAACACTAGGAATAAGGATAAAGAAAATGGAAGGATATCTGGTAAACAGGAGGAATCTAAAGCTTTGGTGACTCTTGATGGAGAAGGTGTTGATTGGACCAGTCACTCAGAAGATGAACAAGAGAACTATGCTTTGATGGCTTATAGCAGTTCAGGCTCAGACACAGAGGTAACTTCTTGTATGCTTTCGATAGGCATGCAGCAATCCATGCACAGACACAGAGGTAACTTCTTATTCAAAAGAATGTAAAGATCTTTTATGCTAAACTTAAAAAATTGTAAAGATGAACAGAGGGAACAACTTAGGAGATTGCCAGTAAAGAAATACGGCAAATATTCCAAAGCATTAAAGAAAGTTAAAGCACAATAGTTTTGCTTATCAACAAAGTTAACTTTGAAAAAAGGAAAAGATAATGAGTTTATGAAAATTAACGTTTGATGATAAAAACGGATGTCCTTTCAAACCATAAAAACTATTGGCATGAAGCTTGAAAAAGAAAAAGAAAATTAAAATCTAAATAAGCAAAAGGCACCAACTCTTCTAAAAATCTTAATATTTTGCTAAATAGTCAGATGAGTGCTAAGGATAAGGCTGGGCTTGTTATGGTGATCAAATGAATAAAGGTGTGTTAAGTTATGAAAAATGAAGTTTTCCAAAGTGTGTTTGTCAGTAGGACAAGTGATATAGAAGATAGTCCTGTGAATGATAGATATGCAGAGGGGATGCATGCAGTTCCCCCTCCAATGACAGGGATCTACATCCTCTTGACCCTATAAAGAAAATAGATGACTCACAATTTACATATGGTCCAAAGTAATATAAACCTAGTAAATCTGATGCTATGAGTAGTGACTTTAATACTTGTGAATCCAATGGTAGTGAAGAAACACATGAATCTATGCCTGACCAGTTTGGTCAATGAACCCAAAGTATGTAAGTCAACCAAAAGTTGGTCTATAGCTCCTATCATGAGGATATGAATCAGATAGTGAAGATGAAACATGTGTCTCTACCCACAAAAGAACAGGAAACACCTGGTTTTGATTTTATTAATACTTTTAAGCATGTAAAAACTCCTAGGCAAACTGTTAAAGAACAAAACACATGTAGTCAGAGTCTTAAACATGACAAAAAGGATTATAGTGGTTTAATGGCTGAAAAACTGGGTTTGGGATATGGTTTTACCAAAAAGGCATGTTTTGTATGTGGAAGTTTTAGCCATCTTATTAGAGATTGTGATTTCCATGAGAAAATGATGGCTAAACAAGCTGAATTAAACAATAGGATGAGTAAAGGGTCTGGTCAAAGGGAGATTAGGCCAGTATAGAATAATGTGCAAAGTGTGAATCATCAAAACCAATTTGTTCCAAAAGCAGTACTAACTAGAACTGGCAAGATTCAAGTTAATACTACTATAACTAGCGGTACTAACACAGTTAATACTGCTAGAACTAGCGGTACTAACATAGTTAATACTGTTAGGCATAATTTTAACAGACAGGCAGTACCAACTAATGCTGCTAGGAAAGTTAATACTGTTAAGCCTATTGTGAATAATGCTAGACCAAAAGCTGGTTTTCATAAAACTCTTCCACCTTTTAGAAAGCCATTTAATAGAACAACAGCACTTAGAACCAATTTTTCATATCAAAAAGTTAATACTGCTGAGGTAAATGCAGTTAGTGTTGTTGGGGGAAAAAGGGAAACTGTTGTTAAGCCCTCAGCAGGTTGTAATTGGAGACACAAAAGACATTACTGGAACAAAGTCTCCAAATACAATGGTGGATCAGTCTTAGAAATTGTTTCACTTTCAAAGATCCACTAGGCAGACTCAAGCCCAAACAGGCTTGGGTCCCTAAGAGAATCTAATCTCTTTTATTTGATGTGCAGGATTATCCACATAGAGCTTTAAAGAATAAAGGAATTGTTGATAGTGGATGTTCCAGGCACATGACTGGAAACAAGGCCTACCTTGCTGAATATCAAGACTTTAATGGTGGCCCTGTTGCTTTTGGAGGAAGTAAAGGTTACATAACTGGTAAAGGTAAAATAAAAACAGGAAAGTTAGATTTTGAGGATGTGTGCTTTGTGAAAGAACTTCAGCATTTCAATCTCTTTTCTGTGTCACAAATGTGTGACAAAAAGAACAAGGTTCTGTTTACTGACTCTGAATGTCTTGTTTTGTCTCCTGAATTTAAGTTACCTGATGAAAATCAAGTATTACTTAGAATCCCTAGACAAAACAATATGTACAGTTTCAATTTAGAGAACATTGTTCCTTCAGGAGGTTTAGCTTGTTTAATTGCAAAGGCCACAATTGATGAATCTAACAAATGGCATAGGAGGTTGGGTCATGTTAACTTTAAAAACTTAAACAAACTTGTGAAGGGAAACCTTGTAAGAGGTTTACCTTCAAAGATTTTTCAAAATGACCACACTTGTGTTGCTTGTCAGAAAGGAAAGCAACACAAGGCCTCCTGTAAGGCCAAATCAGTGAGCTCTATTAGTCACTCCTTACAGCTTCTTCATATGGATTTGTTTGGACCTACATCTGTAAGGAGCTTAAACCATAAGACTTATTGCCTGGTTATCACTGATGATTTTAGCAGGTTTAGTTGGGTGTTCTTCTTAAGAACTAAGGATGAAACTAGTGGAATCCTTAAGGACTTTATAAGACAAATTGAGAACCAATTAAATCAAAAAGTTAAAACTATTAGATGTGATAATGGTACAGAATTTAAGAACAGGGATTTTATTGAATTCTGTGGGTCAAAAGGGATCAAGAGGGAATACAGTAATGCCAGAACTCCACAACAAAATGGAGTTGCTGAAAGAAAGAACAGGACCCTTATTGAGGCTGCTAGAACTATGCTAGCAGATTCATTTTTACCTAACACTTTTTGGGCTGAAGCAGTTAGTACTGCTTGTTATGTCCTTAATAGGGTATTAGTGACCAAGCCTCAAAATAAGACACCTTATGAACTTATAACTGGTAAAATACCAATCATAAGCTATATAAGACCTTTTGGGTGCCATGTGACCATCTTGAATACCATTGACCACCTGGGCAAGTTTGATGGGAAATCAGATGAAGGATTTTTAGTAGGGTATTCTCTACAAAGCAAGGCTTTTAGGGTATACAATTTAGAAACCAAGAGAGTTGAAGAAAACCTGCACATAACCTTTTTAGAAAATAAACCAAATGTTGCAGGGAAGGGACCAACTTGGCTGTTTGATCTTGATTATTTAACTGATTCAATGAATTATCAACCTGTGAGATCAGAGAATCAAGCTAACAAACATGGAGGTCCAAAAGAAGCTACTCATAGTGTAGGTACAGAAGATAATATTGATGCAGGAAATTCTAAAATAGAAGCTGAATCTGCTCAGGACTACTTTGTACTACCAATATGGTCTTATTATACTTCAACAGTCAAGAGCACAAAAGCAAAGAATGCAGGTGAAGAACCTAACAAAAATCATGATTTAAAGACGGATGAGAAACCAGTAGATAAGGAGCATCAAGTCTTTTTGGATGAGCTTGAAAGGCTTAAAAGACAAGAACAGGATGCTAATGATGCAGTTGAAGCTCTTAGAAAGGAGTTTGCCAAAGATACTGAGGATTTGCTTCTTTAAGTAGGAGCTGCTAAAGCTAGTAGTACTAACACAGTTAATACTGCTAACACACCAGTTAGTACTGCTAGTCCTTATGGTGGACTATCCTTCACTGATACGGACCAAGATGATTCTGAAATACCTGCTCTTGAGGATATGTATGACCATCCTACTGATGGTATTTTTACCAATGCATCTTATGATGATGAGGGTGCAGTGGCTGACTTCACAAATTTAGAAACTATTGTGAATGTTAGTCCTATTCCCATATTAAGGATTAACTCTATTCATCCTTTGACTCTAATTCTTAGAGATCCAAACTCAGCAGTTCAAACAAGGAGCAAAGTGACCAAAAGTTCTGAAGCCCATGCTTTTGTAAGTTATATTCAAAAGCAGAGAAGAAATAACCATAAGGACTTCCAGCATTGTTTATTTGCTTGTTTCTTGTCTCAAAATGAACCCAATAAGATATTTGAAGCACTTGAAGATGAATGTTGGGTTGATGCTATGCAGGAAGAACTGCTGCAATTCAAGATTCAGAAAGTTTGGATTCTTGTAGATTTGCCTTATGGGAAGAAGGCAATTAGAACAAAATGGGTATACAGAAATAAGAAGGATGAAAGAGGTGGTGTGGTTAAAAATAAGGCAAGGTTGGTTGCTTAGGGACATAGGCAAGAGGAAATGATAGATTATGATGAGGTTTTTGCTCCTGTGGCTAGGATTGAAGCCATTAGGATCTTTTTAGCCTTTGCTTCTTACATGGGATTCATAGTCTATTAGATGGATGTGAAAAGTGCCTTCATGTATGGCAAAATTGATGAGGAGGTATATGTGTCTCAACCTCCAGGTTTGGTAGATCCTAAGTATCATAAGAAGGTCTACAAAGTAGTAAAAGCTCTCTATGGTTTACACCAAGCTCCTAGAGCCTGGTATGCTACTTTATCTACTTTCTTGTTGAAGAGTGGATACAAAATAGGAACTATTGACAAGACTCTTTTCATTAAGAAAGACAAGAATGATATCATGTTAGTACAAGTTTATGTGGATGATATTATTTTTGGTTCTACAAAGAGATCTTAGTGTGATGAATTTGAGGCATTGATGAAGAGTAGATTTCAGATGAGTTCTATGGGAGAGCTCACCTTCTTTCTTGGATTACAAGTCAAACAGAAAGAAGATGGTATTTTTATAAGTCAAGATAAGTATGTTGTAGAAATCCTAAATAAGTTTAATTTTGCCAGTGTAAAGACTGCTAGTACACCAATTGAGACCCAAAAGCCTTTAGTCAAGGATGAGGAAGCTAGTGATGTGGATGTACACCTTTATAGATCCATGATTGGCTCTTTAATGTACTTGACTGCTTCTAGGCCTGATATTATGTTTGCAGTCTGTGCTTGTTCTAGGTTTCAGGTCACTCCAAAGACCTCCTATCTAAATGCTATGAAGAGAATCTTTAGGTATCTAAAAGGCAAACCCAAACTGGGCCTTTGGTATCCTATAATGTCATCATTTGACCTAGAAGCCTACTCAGATAGTGACTATACTGGAGCAAATCTTGACAGGAAATCCACAACAAGAGGTTGTCAATTTCTTGGCAGGAGACTTATTTCATGGCAATGCAAAAAGCAGACAATTGTGGCTACTTCTACTACAGAGGCAGAATATGTTGCTGCTGCAAATTGCTGTGGGCAAGTTTTGTGGATTCAAAATCAAATGTTAGACTATGGGTTCAATTTCATGAACACAAAGATCTACATTGATAATGAGAGTACTATATGCATTGTAAAGAATCCAGTATTTCACTCCAAAACAAAGCATATTGCAATTAGGCACCACTTCATTAGGGATGCTTATGAGAAGAAACTTATCCAGGTGCTAAAGATACACACTGATGACAATGTTGCTGATCTTCTAACCAAGGCATTTGATGTTAACAGGTTCTAGTTCTTGGTAGTTACTATTTGGATGACCAATCCATAAACTGCATTAGCTAAGGGGAGGCAATATGATTTGTTGTACAGTTTGTATGAAGTGTTCAGTGTGCAGAAGAATCTTGACCATAGTGATGCATTTCATGGAGTTATTTGGGTTTTAGAGAGTCATTGGAAAGAGATATAGATAGTACTGAAGAACTGTTGTTGCCAGACTTGTTCATTCTTTGGTTGACAAAAGTTAGTACCGACGGTGCAATGTTAATACCGTTGGGCAAAGATAGTACCGCTATAAAGACGTTGGAGAAAATACCGCCAAGGGTCTAAAGTGTAAATTGAAACAGTTTCTTTGATTTTAGGTTTTTTCAACCTATATAAATCCATCTCAATTGCACAGTTAACTCACGTATACTCTCTTAATCGCTTTCTATTATCAAACCCTAATCTTTTACTCATCGTCGCTAATCAATTCATCAAATATGGTTGTTCTTGAATCATGCCCTAAACACAACATGGTCGCTTACTTAGAAAAGACTGATGGGAATACAGAGTTTCATAAGATTATCAGCTTTCTTACGCGAAGCTCCATTCACTATGCTCTCACTGTAAGTCCTGTAGTCTCTACTACATTTGTTGAACAGTTTTGGATGTCTGGAAAATCCAAAATAATCAACAATGTTAGGTATATTACTGCCAAAGTAGCTGGCAAGCCTGTGTCTATCTCAAAGGCATCAATAAGAAGTGATCTTCTTTTTGATGATGTTGATGGGATAGATTCTTTGCCAAATCAGGCTATATTTGATGCTATTCAACTAATGGGGGATGAGGGGGACCTAACTGTCTTAACATTTAACAAAGCTATGTTTTCACCCCAGTGGAGATTTCTTTTCCATACCATGAATCACTACATAAGTTCTAAAAGCACTTTTTGGGATCAAATTCCCACTAATATTGCCACAGCAGTAATTTGCTTAACCACTAATCAGAAATATAATTTTTCTAAATTAATTTTTGATGGTATGATGCGACACTTGGATGCAAAGAAAAAGTTTGTTATGTATCCAAGATTTATTTCAGTCTTTTTGGATACACAGCTAAAGAATGTGCCTGTGCCCTTAGACCATTTCCATATTAATGCTTTGACTAGTAAAGTTTTCTCTTTTATGAGGGAAAACATTTTTCAAGGAATGTAACACCTTTGTTTGATTCTATGTTGGTTCAACCAACTGAGGATGGGGGTGACACTTTAGAAAGACAATCTGAACCTTAACCCATATCCTCTCCTCCTCACCTAAGTGAAGACCAATATGAGACACAGACTAACCCTTCTCCCAGACCTTCACCTACTACTCATATTCCTAATTCCATTCTAGAGGGTTCTGGTGGGAATCATGGAGGTCAGTCATCCAGTGATAGATCCCTTTTAGGGAATGAGGGTGGCATGACACTCCAAAGTGTGTATGATCTTTGTATCTCTTTGTGTACACAAGTTACAAATCAAGCCAAAGAAATTAAACACTTGAAGGCATAAATCAAGAAACTTAAGAAGAAAGCCAAACCTATTATCACACACTACAAAGCTTGGATAAAGAGTGTATCCATGAAGCAAAGATTGGCGGGAAATAAATCCTTGAAGAAACAGTGGATGCAAAAGAAGTATGTATCCAAACAGGGGAGGAAACCTGCCAAAGCTGAACCTATAGTCCATAAAGATCCAGCTTTTGATGAGCTTGATGATGATACAATGGACTATATAGAGACTGAGGATGCTCAAGATATGGGGAGGACAAGCTATGTGGTGCATGAAGAGAAGGAAAGTGCAGAAAAGGGAGTTAGTACTGAAGATCCACTTAGTACTACTCAACCTAAAGTTAGTACTGACAAGCCTGAAGATAGTACCAACAAACCAGATGAAGGTACTGACAAGCCAAAAGTTAGTACTAACAAGGAAGAAGTTAGTACCGACAGACCAGATGAAGGTACTGTTGATCAAAATGAAGGAAGAAGTGCTACTCAAACAGCTCCAACAACAACTACTCCAACAATATTTGGTGATGATGAGACCATTGCACAAGTCCTTATCATAATGAGTCAGAACAAGGAGAAGTTCAAAGAAAAAGAAAAAGGAGTAGTGCTTAAGGATGTTGAGGAGACTGAGAGACCTAGGCCTACTTCAACAAGATGATTATTAACATTAAAGCCTCTTCCCAAGATTGATCCAAAAGATAAAGGCAAAAAGATGATTGAAGAGGAAGATGAATCTGAATCTGAAGGTATTTCTGAAGCTGAAAAGAAGTTTAAGCAACTTGCTAAGGATGAAGAAATGGCTAGAAAAGGTACAAGAAGAATGGGAAGGTAAAGAGGAAAGAAAAAGATTAGCTGAGGAAAAAGCTACAAACATGCTCTCATAAGAAATTATGATGATATAAAGGCAAGAATTGAGGCTGATAGACTTCTAGCTGAAAGGCTTCAAGAAGAAGAAAGAGAGTAATTCACAATAGAAGAAAGAGCAAAATTCCTTCATGACACTATTGCTGCTCAAAGAAGATTCCTTGCTCAACAAAGATCAGAAGCTATCAGGAACAGACCACCAACAAAGAATCAATTAAGAAATCAAATGCTGACCTACTTGAAGCATGAAGAAACTCAGCACACTTATATGAATCCAAGAAGTTTGAGGAAATACAAGCTCTATATGAAAAGATAAAAAGGTCAGATAAAGATTTCATTGCTATTGGGTCTGCTGAAGATGAAAGAATGATCAAAGAGATGAATGAAAAAGGAATTGATTCTTTAAAGGATGACAGTGTCAAGGAGAAGGTTAAAGAAGAAGAAGGTACTAAGAAAAGAAAGAGTGGTCACATTAAGATGATTGCTAGGAAGAAGTCTAGACCACTAAAAGATGTTGATAGTGATGAGGAACAGAGAAGATGTCTAAAAATTGTTACTTTTGAAGGTACCATAGATAGTGAAATAATGGAGACAAAATCATTTATTTCCAGGCTGGACAAGGTTTCATCACCAGAGGGTAATTATCTTGTTGTCTACAAAGCCAATGGAAATTTCAAGGCATTCAACTATCTAATAAAGGTACTTCATAATTTTGATAGACAAGATCTATTTCACTTATATGATTTGGTAATGAAGCAGTACTCAAAAATTACAAAAGAAGGAATTGAGTTGATTCTTTGGGGAGATTTGAAGATAATGATGGAATCCTCAACAGAAGGAAATGATCAAAGTAATTTCTGGGATGATCAACAAGATTGGGAGATTGTCACTTGGAGATTGTATAAAGCTTGTGGATTTTTCATACTAGAACTTAAAGATGGGACAGTCATCCATATGTTAGTTGATAGAAGATATCCTCTTTCCAAGGATTTATTGCAAAGGATGTTTGATCTTAGATTGGAAGTTGAAAGAGAAAGTACTGCTGCTCTAGATTTGATCAGATTCATTAAGCAACAAATTAATGAGAATTGATGATGTAAATGGAAATGAGAAGGGATTGAGTGTTGGCTAACCACCACACAACAAATGGTCATCAGTTCACCATGCTTAATAGGCAAAAGTTCTGGCTAGTCCATAAGCAAACGGCTTATGGTAAAGACTTCTCAAATCCGTTTATGGTTTAATAATTACCAAAAATTGGATGGTGTTATTCAACTCACCTTTGCCATGGTGAAGATTGCTAGTCCAGGATCCAAACAGTTCTTGTAAAGACAACTCAAATCTGTTGATAGCTGATAGTTTGCTAAATACTATATGGTCCTATCAAAGCCACCATGTTATGGAAAGAAGCATTGGTCTAGTCCTAAAGCAAACTGCTTTGGTAAAGACAATCAAATCCGTTGATAGATGGTAGTTTACTCAAAACTACAAGGTAATCAATTTACCTTGTTGTTTACAATAAAAAATTGGCTATCCCAAGAGCAAAACGGCTACTGGTAAAGGAATAACAAATCCGTTTATGCTGTAGTTGCCAAAAAAACTATAAAGCCAACTTAGTTGGATTGTTGCTGAAAAGATGTTGCTGTGTTGCTGAAAAGACAAAGTTGCTGATGAAGATGGATAGTGTTTAAAGATCAGATCAAGATGTGTTAAAGTGTTTGGATACATCCTCCAAGAACTTAAGAAGATTAACCTGAAGAAACATGAAGTTAAACAAGTTCAACAATCATGTTTAGGGGAGGATTGTTGGGAATTATCCATTCCTGACTTAGTACCGTTAGGTATATATTTAGTACTGATAGTTATAGTTAGTACTGACAGTACAAAGTGTTAAGTACTGCTCAGATAGTTAGTACCGTTAGTATAAAATAGTTAGTACCGTTTAAGAGATATGTATGAGATATTGTAAGAAAAGATATGTATTATCTTTTACGTGTTTTGTAAGCCTGTTAGGGTTTATCCTCGGTCTATAAAAGGAACCCTACGGCATTAGAGAGATATATACAAAAGAACAAGAACAACACACAGATCTCATCTCATACAAGCATATCTCATAGTTAGTAATCTGTAATCACTTTAGCAGATTAATAGAAATCGATGTTTAGTTATTCATTGTTCTTCTTAATACTATTGTGTAGATTCCGCATATACAATAAGTATTCATAGTCAGTGTTTTCTCTTTAGTCAATCTGTATTTATACAAGTTGGCTATCACCCTTAGAAGGCTGCAAAGATCTATTCAGTTTAGGACTTACAGGTTATGGTACTAAGAATAGTAAGCAAGAGTCTAACATATTTTGTAATAAGAAATCAGATTATTCTAAGAAAAGTTCGGATGACTCTTTGGTAAAAGAACAAGTATCAAAAGACAAAAGTAGCTTTGTTGAGTCTTTACTTAATGTTGATAAAGAAACTGTTTTTCCTGTTGATAAAAAGGTAGAGTCTGTCAAACCTAAAAATCATGAAAACCCCAGTTAAAAAGTCAGTTAGGTATGCTAAGATGTATAGATCACAAACTCCTAGGGGGAATCAAAGGAATTGGAATGGACAAAAGTCTAATCAACTAGGAAGTGATTTTGTGATGTATAACAAAGCTTGCTTTATTTGTGGGAGTTTTAATCATGTACAGGCTCAGTGTAAATACCATCAAATGGAAGGGATGGTATATAGGAATACATATAATAGGGTGAAATACAACTATTACAACACAAAAGAACTCACCTAATGCTCAAGAACATGGTCCAAGAGCTATTTAATTGAAAACTGGCCTAAAAACTTTTAATACTGCCAGGACAGTTAATACTGCTCATCCCAAATCTACAGTTTTTAGTGCTAAACCAATTCAACATTTTTCAAAACCAGCACAATCAACTGTAAGAAGACCCTTTCAAACTAAAACAGCATTATATAACAAAAGGTTTACACAAGCAGTTAATACTGCTAGGCCAAAAGTAGTTAAAACTGCTAGGCCAAATTCTGCAGTTGTTAATGTTGTTAGGGTTAATCAGGCAAATGCTATAAAGGCCTTAGCATGTTGGGTTTGGAGACCTACCAAACCTGATAGTGCATCAATTACCTTTAAGAAACATAATTACATTGATGCACGAGGCAGATCCAAGTCAGTGATGGCTTGGGTCCCTAAAGGAATCTAATTTCCTTATTTTTATATGCAGGGCAAGCCACACAAATACACAGGATTTTGATAGTGGATGTTTCAAGCACATGACTGGGAACAAGCTTAACTCTCAGATTTCAAGGAGTTGGATGGAGGTTTGTGCATTTGGAGGAAGAGCACATGGCGGTAAATTTACTGTAAAAGGAACACATAAGACTGATAATCCTTGATTTTAAAAGATGTATACTTTGTCATGAGTTAAAAATTCACCTTTTTTAGTGTCCGCATATGTGTTACGAAAAGAACGATGTTATTTTTACCGACCACTGAATATCTCGTCTATTCTCCTATTTTAAGTTCCTTGATTGAAAAATAGATACTTCTTAAAATGCCTAGAAATGACAATATTACAGTTTAGGATATGAAGAACAATGTTCCTAAAGAGAGTTTTAACTTGTCTTGTTGTAAAGGCTACGAATTAGATGAATCATTCACAGGAATAGGAGGCTGTCCATATTAATTTTGAAGACATAAATAAGCTGTATAAGGATAATCATGTAAGAGGATTGCCTACACAACATTTTTGAAATGACCAACCTGGTTGCTTGTCTTAAAAGGGAAGCGACACGGAGCTTCTTGTAAGTCCAACTTCTGAATCCAATTACTAAGCCTATGTATATGCTACATATGGATCTGTTGGTCACTTTTGTGAGTAGTTTTAATGCATAAGAAGTATTTGCATAGTCACTGATGGGTTATAACAGGTTACATGGGTTTTCTTTTTTTAACAACTAAGGATGAAACAGTGAGGATCCTTAAGAAACTTTATCACAGAAATTATGAAAACCTAGTGGATTAAGAAAGTGAAAATAATCAGGAGTGATAAAGACCAAAGGTTAATGGATCGTTTAACAAGAAAAGGTATTAAGAGAGAATATAGTGTAGCCAGGACTCCTCAGCAAAGTGGTGTAGCTGAGAGAAGGAATAAGACACTAATTGAGGCTGCTAAAACAATGTTAGCTGACTCTAAGTTACCTACCACATTTGGGCTGAAGCAGTTAGTACTGCTTGCTATGTACAAAATAGGGTCTTAGTAGTCAAGCCTCATAACAAGACACTTTATGAACTTTTTAGAGGTTTTAAACATGCTCTAAGTTTTATGAGACCATTTGGATGTCATGTTACTATTCTTAATACTTTAGACAGTTTAGGCAAGTTTGATGGCAAAAGTGATGAAAGTTTCTTTGTTGGATACTCTTTGAGTAGTAAAGCTTTTAGGTATACAACACTAGAACCAGGAGGGTAGAAGAAAACTTGCATATTGGGTTTTTAGAGAATAAGTCTATGATAGAAGGGAATGGTCCAAAGTGGTTGTTTGGTATTGATTCTCTAACCTAATCTATGAACTATGTACCAGTTACTGCAAGTATAATTTCTAATGAATCTGCAGGTACACAAGGTGAAATTAGTGCAGGTATATCAGAAGGACTCAATCAAGATTGCATTATGATGCTAATTTGGAAAGATGCTTCATACTTTGATTCACCTACCTAGGATGTTGAAAATGGTGAACCAAAATCTGCTGCTGATGATCAAAAGCAGGATG
>BQNB010032489.1:22873-53126 GCA_026074375.1 Tanacetum coccineum | reverse complement strand
GAACGAATTGTATCTTTAGCTTAAAAGAAATCGTTTAAATAAGGTAAAGATTACAATTATCCAAATTTAAAACCTTATATACTCAGTCAGTTGCGTAAAAACCTCAAAGGTAATATTCAAAGAGTTGAAAATCTGTTATTGACCAAACAGTGTAAACGGTAACCCAACAATACTAATATTAGCCTAGCAGTATTAACTTTTGTCTAGCAGTACTAATATTTTTGCCCATCAGTAATAAGAAATTTGCCTGCCAGTATTAACTTTTTCTCCAATAATCATGCAACAACATGACTCTATTCATCACAAACACACTAGAAACAACTAAATAGACATGTGAGAATTCATGAGGATCCATATTTATGCATAACCTATGAATAGAAGTCAAAAACTGTTAACCTAACCAAAATACTACATTTGACCCATTTCTTCCCTAATTTAGCCTCAAGTCATCCCACAAACTTAGTTGGAAGTATAGTTTTTGGCAAATTATCAGCCATTAACGGATTTGAGAATTCTTTACCAGTTGTTGTTTGCCCTGGAATAGCCAATTTTTTCTTGTCTATTAGACATGGTGAATTGATGATCATTTGTTGTGTGGTGTACAACCAACACTAAAAGGACATTTATGTTATCATCAATGTCCTCCCCTTAACTCCAACCATACAGCATTTTCACCAAATCAGTATATCCATAATAAACCAAATAACCTTTAAGCTCTAAACCTGCAAAATGTTAAATACAAAGAAACACAATCGTAAACATCTTGCATATTTCTCATAAGAGAATTAGTTTCTCTTGGGGACCCAAGCCATTACTGACTTGAGTCTGCCTGTTGGATCAACATAGTCAAATTGCTTGCAATAGTATGATCTACTATTTTTGGAGATATGATCTAGTACCTTAATTTTAGCTCTCCAAACCCAGCATGCTGAGGACTTAACAGCATTAATCCCATGTTCCCTAATAGCACTTGTCACTCTTTTTCCCTTAGCAGTATTAACAGAATTTACTTTAGCAGTATTAACTTTGTTATTCAAAATTCTGTTTTTAAGTGTTGTTTGTTGGTTAAAAGGTCTCCTAGATGGTGAATGTGACTTCTAAAAAGCATTTGGTCTAGTTTTTGCAACATTCATAAAGGGTTTAGGGACAACAGTATTAACAGGCTTGGCAGTATTAACTGGTGCTGCTACTCTTGAAGAGCTTTGCCTAGCAGTACCAATTGGTACAAGGCCAACCTTGGTTAAAACTGCTGTTGGAGCAAAATTCCTTCTAGAATTTGAGAAATTTTGATGATTAACCCTCATAGCATTATTCCAAACTGGTCTAACTTCCCTTTGACCAGTTCCCTTTTGTTCATTGTTCAACACAGGTTTTTGTACCATTTTTTTATCATGAAAATCACAGTCTTTAATTAGATGGTTAAAACTCCCACACACAAAACAAGCTTTCTTTGTAACTTGAAATCCAACTCCTAATTTCTGAGTTTTCTTTTCATTCTAGTTTGTTCTGTTATTCCTAGGATTTTGACTAGCTTTCCTAGGTTGATTAGCTTGCTCAGGTTTATGTTGAACATTATCAGATTTTACTACCCTTACTTCAGACTCATCCTCATCACAATCAGAAACCCAATCTTCAATTATTGGGGCACAAGAAGTTTTTTAGTCTCATTAGAGGAGTATTCACTAACATTTATTGACTTTTAATCCATAGCCTTCAAATTCAGGCTGTTGGAACTCCTCAAGACCAGAGTTGGATAAATCAATAGCTGGGGGTGCAAATAAGCCTGTAGGTGGAGGTGGAACATCATTATACCCCACAACGTTTCTATTGTTATTAGAAATTTGGCTCTATATCAATTTATCTAGGCTTTTAGAGGCATTTTCAAAATTGTCCATTTTTATATGATTGCTCTCTTTTTCATTCTTAAATTTTTCTATCTGAATATTAAGAGCATTGATTTCTGAGTCTTTAAATGAGGCATCTCTTTTTAAAACAACAATTTGGTCATAAAGCATAACCTCATTCTTTTTTTAGAAGACAAGTTGTTCTTCTACAGAAGCTAGACCTATTTTATAGGTAGCTAGATTAAACTCAGATTTATTAAATTCTACTCTTAAATTATCAAGCTGAGTTTTAAGAGTTTCAAAAGATTTAAGACAAGTGTTAGAACAAGTATTATGTACCTCTGAATCTGAGAAAGCCATAAGAGCCAAGTTGGTAGGGACTTCCTCATCTGCCATGTAGCTCCAATCAAAACCTACTCCATCAATAGCCACCATTACTTTGGAAGAAATGTCTTCCACGTTCACAGTCCATCTTGAGATGTCTTGATTTCTAGCCCTGCTTTCTTGGTTCCTAGGACCTCTCCATTCCCTTGCAAAATGTCCCATCTTATGACAATTGAAACATTCTACCTTGGATTTGTCATATCCTCCAGTATCACTTCCATTAATAGTGATCTTCTTCCTAGTTATCTGGTAATACTTTCTTGCTCTTATACTCAATAGTGCTAATTGCCACTTCAAATCTATTTCTTCAAGATCATCTTCATGGATTTGTTCTAGGTCTTCATGAACAAGTTGAGACCCATTTAGTTGATTGGCCAGAAAAGCATAGACAATGGCATCACTCCAGTTAGCAATACTATCAAGAGTGCTATCAGTACTAACCGTAGAGTTAGCAGTACTAACTTGAACATTATCAGTATTAACTTCATTGGTACTGCTAGGAGTTGAAACAAAGGCCACATTCTGAGAGCCTGAATTTGAGCTTGATGTAACAGTTATTTTAACTTCTTGTTCAACAATCTTAAAATTGTTGTAGAGATCATCAAAGCTCATTGAGTCAAGATCTGGTTTGTTCCTCCAGACCACAACATGAGTGTTCCATTCAGAAGGCAGAATTCTCAAGAACTTTAAATTGAGATCTTCTTGAGAAATGTTTTCACCTAAGATGGCCAACTGGCTAACAATTTTCTGAAGCCTGTTAAAGATAGAGTCAAGTGACTCTGTGCTTGGGGCATTGAAGTTCTCATACATCTGCTTCAGAAGTGTATTTTGTGTCTTTTTTGTGGCATCATTGCCACTAAATCTTGTTTGTATGGCTTCAAACAAAGTCTTGGCACCCTTGTATTGATTAAAAGTCAATTGATGTTCATTTGGAAGTACCATTAGCAACATACTTTTGGCTTTTACATAATTCTTCTTTTGGACCTTCTCTTCAGTAGTAACAGGACCTAGTATTATTGAAGTAGAGGTACCATCTGTATTTGTTGTTGTTCGTGCTACAGGATTGAAGAATTGCCATTTTCTATGATATCTCATAGAGCATGGTCTTGAATTTGAAAGTACTGCTCTATTCTGAGTCTCCACATCTTATAGTCACCCTGTTTTAAAAGGGGTAACTTTGCCACAACATTGTTTTGGACTGTTTCTAGATCTATCTCTTTGTATGAATAAAGAATTCTTCTTGATCAAGGTTTTAGAACACAAGCTCTGATACCACTTGTTGATCCCTTTTGAACAAATCTTTGATTAGCTTGTTAAAGCTTTAGTTATCTTAGATAGATCTAGAACAACTATAATAGAAACCTTATAGAATATATAAAGATTACATGGAATCTAATCTTTATATACTAGAAGAACAATAAAACAATGTAGCACAAGAACTTTCTCTCAACTCACAATATATTAAATGATTCACAAAACAACTATATGTTTTGCCTAATAGCTATGACTTTTCTATATTGATTGATTATCTCTAACTATGCCATAGGGTTCCTTTTATACTATAAGGAAAACCCTAATGGGCTTACAAACCACGTTAAGTGATCATGCATATCTATTCCAAATATATCTCTTGCACATCACATAAGCAGTACTAACTTCTTATACTAACAGTACTAATAAACTAACTAGTAGTACTAATGATCTATCATTTTGTATTGGCAGTACTAACTATAACAAACAGTACTAACTATTACAACTAGCAGCACTAATGACTTAGTTTATATTCTTCAATCTTTAGTAGCAGAACAAATCTTCAAATAGCAGTACTAAGTCCATCAGCAGTATAACCTTGTAGAAGCTCATAATTCCCAACAGTAGGCATTCTAATTCTCTACCCCCCACTCAGATTATACAACGTCCTCATTGTATAGATAAAACAAATTAAAGAAAATGGGAAATAGAATTAGAACGAGGAACTCCCCTGATATGTTGCTCGGGATGATTCTCCAATTTGAGTTCTTGAGCAAAAGTGTGTTGATGAGGCTTCAAGATAGTTGGTGTAGAGTCGTAGTCTTGTCCATTTCTTCTCCAATTGAGCCCAAGTCACGTGTATTTCCTCCAAAAGCCATCCAAGTGCTAAAAACACAAAAACAAACGATTAAGCATTATAATTTAGGTATATTTGCATGATTTAGGGGGTTAAATGACCTCGAAAAAGTGTATAAAATGACACCTCACAAAATACCCCTACACTTATATTTGCTTGTCCTTAAGCAAATGGGCTTTTCTACCTAGACAATAGCAATATTGGGGGCATTTAACCTACTCTTTAAAAGCAGTTTTACGACACAACCTTCTAGACCTCATAATTAAAAGCACGGAAAGAATATACTAGCACCTCACATAAGTGTTTGGGATTCTATCTTTCTCTCGGTGTATAATAAATTATAACAACTATAGGAAAT
Source organism: Tanacetum coccineum (assembly GCA_026074375.1). NCBI lineage: Eukaryota > Viridiplantae > Streptophyta > Magnoliopsida > Asterales > Asteraceae > Tanacetum > Tanacetum coccineum. Next base: position 48,433 of record BQNB010032489.1, on the reverse strand, counting down.
GGAAAATTAACACTCATTACCCTGTCATAGTGGTATGTGCTATTTTACACATACCTTTTACCTTGAAAAACGAACCCAAAAGACCAAAAACATAATAAAAATGGCAAATATATTTTATTTTTTTTTTGTATATGTGCAGTACTGATATAAAGCAAATGGACATAAATCAAACAAAAACGAACCAAGCCCAACAAGAACGAAAGATACACAAAAGCCGGAAGTTTTCTAGCAAATGGTCCACTAAAGTCAACAATGGTCAAACCTTGGTCAACTACAAAAAGACAAAACTTTTAAAATACCAAAAGAGCCCTTAATGTTAAATCATTTTGCACTAAAAGTCCAAAAACAATAACACCATTAGTCCTTTAACACTTAAAGACTAACGGTCGTTAAGTGTTAACTATATAAACCCTTTTTCGTTTAAACCTTTTATCCAAGCCCAAACCAAAAACCATGGCCCAATTCCCTTTTTTATAAAACCTTAGCCCAAGTCAACCTTCCTTTACCCCGGGTCAAACAAAATCGTTATAAAGAAAAAAGGCGCAGGAATTGAGTTTACTGTTCATTATCTCCCCCAAATATTACCCTGCTCAAATTAAAAGGGTTAAAATCCATCTCCCACTCAATCCAACGTGGCAATGAAGATTCCAAGTACCAAGTTACAAGTCATCAAGCTCAGACGTCACCAAATGCACTCATTGGCTAGAACTGACAAGAGAATGCCACGCGGGCTACAAAGAAACACACATGAATTGGAAAAATTACACTGAAATCAGTGTAATAAAAGCACAACTACTCCAAAGATGTAGGATTACCAGCATGGCAATCCATGTGCCTCATTTTGATCCAAGGGCCATAAGGGGGCATCCAATGATTAGAAGATATTCAAAGGTCAAGATTAAAGGGAGCGTGTATGAGTCTAGATCCTTCTCTCCATGGCTATAAATAAGAAGCTTCACTCACTCACAGAGATCATCTAGGAGTAGTTTTTAATAGTAGCTTGTAGTTTAAAGTTAGCTTATTTTTCATGTAATTTTAGCTTATTGCTTTTAGTTAAATGTAATTTCCTTTTCAAAAGATTGTAATCATTTCATATTATCAATAAAAGTTGTTTTCATTTAAGTAATCTGTTTTTCACTTATTTGCACTATGATTTGATAAACACTCTATTACTCATATAAGCTCTTTAAGCTCTTTTAATAACTCATAAGCTATCTATGAACTCAGTTAAGCTCTCAAAGCTTAACTGAGCTTTTACTTACTCAAATCCACTCCAAAAATTACCAAAGCTTTTAATGGAAGGGAAGCCAGAACTGGATGGTCTTCCAAGACCACACCAGCTTATCCTAGGATAAGCTGGAGCTTGTTGATTAGTTCATAAGAGCATTTGATAAGCCTTGTTTGTGCAAAGGCTATTATAAGTCTCCTTTTTCTATTTTATAGCTTTTAATTGCATTATAGCTTAATCCTGCTTATTACTAGCTTATTTCTGCTTAGATTAGCTTATTAGTGCTCAATATAGTTGTTTCATGTTTATAATGTTTGCTTGTTAGATTAAAATCTTAGTTTGCTTATTATAGTTATAAAACAGTAAAAAAGCAAAAAAATAGTAGCATGGTTGGTTAGCTTATCTTTCTGGCTTATTTGATTGCTTATATCTGTTCATTAGGTTTATTATAAGCTGTCTAGTATCTGGTAGTTGATCTTTGTTCTTTAAATCTCATTTTTATAAGTTGATTATGGAATTGAAGAAGTTAAGGGAGTGTTTGGGACAAGCAGTACTAACTTGAGTTAGTACTGCTTAAGTCCATTTGGTTCCTTGGATTCATTTTTATATATCATAATTAGGTTTATAAAAGAAGAATTTAAAGTTGTTTGTAGGTTTAATCTAGTTTTGATAAAAAATTTAAGTAATGTTTAGAATCTGTTCAGCTTAATAAGCATATCTTGTTCAAATTAATTCTAGCTGTGTTTATTGCTTCAATAGTTCTTGTTTAGTTGATTTAAAAGTGTTAGAAGAAGTTCCTTAGGCCTACACTTGTTGGATTTGAGATTTGGTTATTTAGTGCAAACTGCATCAGCAACAAAAACAGGCTTATAGCCATTTTCAAGCTGCCAATTTAGATAGTTAGAGCAGTTATTAACTTTTAAAATTTGGAGCACAAATAGATTTTAGGCCATTCTAGATAGATTAGGACTTATTTTAACATAAAATCTTTTTAGAACATCTGTTTTTAGTCAGCAAGTTTGTTATTTGTCTTTTCATAAAAAGTTTAAAAACCAAAAATATAGTATTTTGTCTGCAATACCATTTTCAAGTAGCCTTTTCATAGCTTATTTAGATTTCAAAAACAGTTTTAAGAAGTTTGTAGGATGGTCTTTCTAATGATATAAGCCTCTAGTCCATAATGTTCCATTTGTTTGCTTAAAAATAAGCTCAAAGTTGCCATATGGTACTGTTTGGTTAACAGTTTGTCTCAAAGTGCTTATTTGAGAATTTCAGCTTATAGCATGTAGTTTTTGCTTGATTTCTGTTTTAACTAGCTTATTAGGTTAATATTTAGAAGTTCATAGCTTATTAAGATTAGAATTTAGCTTATTTGATCTTTTCTTAAAAAAATCAAAAACATAGTTAAGTAGCACAAGTAGCCTTTTCATTTAGCTTTTTCAATGCTTATTTGAATTTCAAAATGTATTTTGTTTGTAATTTTGAGTAGCTTATTGGCCAGTCTTTAAGGTAGAATAAGATAATTTTTCATAAGGATCCGTTTGAGTACTAAAAATTAAGCTCAAAGTTGGCATTTTGTCTGTTTTGAAATCTGATATACACCAAAGTGCTTTTTCATGATTTTTCAGCTTATGGCTTTTACTCTTGCTTAATTCTTCTTCATCTGTGCTTATTAGGATAATATAGAATAGTTGTAGCTTATTTAGTTTAGTCCTTAGCTTATTTTAGCTTATTAGTGAATTTGAGTTTTAAGAAAAAGCTTAAAAGAGTTAAATGTTTTCTGTCATATTAATAAGATGTTTTCAGCTTATATAGTGATTTTTAAAAAAGTTTCTTTTACAAAAGTTCTTAGTTTTCAGCTATTCTATAACTTTGTTTTAAAAAGTTTTGAAAAAAATAAAATAAAAAAGAGAACGAAGGAAGTCATGGGTGAGCAAGGCTCGAACCTATGACCTCAACCTCATTCAACCTTTTAATCATTTATTTATGTTAAAAACTTTAAAAAGTCATAAAAAATAGAAAAATAATTAAAAAAATAAAATTCTTTTTTATAAAATTTACTTTTATTATATTTTAGGCTTAGGATTTAAATTTGCTTTCGTAAGGTTAGTATTTTGAAATTTCACTTTTTAAAGAACGGGATTTTGTTTCCGTTCTCGTTTTCTTTGTTTTTAAGCTTTAAGTGTTGGTATGCGTGTGTAAGCACTAGTCAAATTTATATATATATAGTATTAATCCCGTGACAATTCTTTCCAAATTACTTCTTAAAAATCATAAAAAATAGAAAAATAATCAAAAAAATAAAATTCTTTTTCAGAAAAATTTCTTTTATCATTACCTAGATTTAGAAATTAAATTTGCGTTCGTAGGCTTAAATTTTAGGGTACTTGCTTATTTGTCGCATTTTCGTTAATTCTCGTTATTCGTTTTTGCCTTTAATTGCTTAGCCATTAATTTTTCTTGCATGCTTTATACGTTTTTAGCTGTAGAAATAGATAATCAAATCGAAATTTTCAAAACCATTCAAATCGTTGTCCAAATTAAAAACGAGGTCTCAATTTCATAATTCTTCGAGGAAAAACGACCGGTGAACACTTACCGGTAAAACGTGAGATATTTTCGTGTGAATTTTCCTTATTTTTTTTTTCCTAAAGGGTAATTTTGGAATTTCTTATACTTTGATATATTACGTGTATTATAATTTGAGACATATCAAGTTTTTGGCGCCGCTGCCGGGGAAGTATGTTACGATTATTGTGTTTCGTTCGAAGATTAGTGTTTTGAATACCCTTCTTCGTGAAGTTATCGTTTTTCATTTGTGAATATTTTCTTAATAAAACCATAAAAATACAAAAATATTTTACACTTCTATTTTCTTTTATTTTAATATTAAAAATAACCGTTTGTTAATCATTGTTACGACTCACCTTTAGATTACGTGCTATAAGGAAAGTTTAAGGCGGGTTTGATCCTAAGAACATCACCCAAAAGGAGAAGGGTTATTCTAAATAGCGCCTCGCGCGTACTACTCATCGCTTTCTTGTACGTTTTTTTAGAGAGTACGTGATGTTTGACTTTCGGTTACCTAAAATATTTTTCTTTCTTATTTTAATTCATTATCTTATGAATAAATTTTCAAAATCTAAAAATATTCTCCTTTACCCTCTTATCCGTTTAATACTTTCTTTTTTTCCTTATATGGTTTAACTCTTCGAATGTCTTTCATATTACCAACCTGTTGCTGGGTATGGAGGTCCTTTAGACGGTTTTCGATTTGTCGACAATGTAATTGCGAAAGGTGTGGAAATATGCGTTATGGAGGAATTTGTTTTCATTGTAAGTATGATACAAATCCGAATTCTCTTAACTTTTCGGACTACCTCACAACCCAGTACGAGCGATTATTTGTGGTGTTATGGGAAAACGATGCTCATTACGGTTATGATTGTCCACCTCAAAGTATCTGTTTTTTACAATCAGAAACCCGTGGTTTCGATTTAAAATTTCGATAACCTAAATTTTCCACTAACTTCACTGAATTTTTCACAACAAAATCTTGTTTGTGAAAACTACGGGGGTCTTCATACGACTTTTCAGTGTCAACCGATGAACCAAAATTTTGATTATTCTAATTCTTTCGGTTTTTTACCTAATTGAACCCCCACCAGCAGCAGTTTAGAACAATCATCTAGCTTAGGAAATTCAGAAGTCATTCCTTTTATTGAAAGTAAAGAATGGATTGAAACAAATAACAAACTTTTACGATGATGGAAGATTTTATGAAAAGAATGTATCAACAACGTGAACAGGGGACTTTTAATGGCAGCTTCAAAGAGAGCATGAATTACGATGTGAACAAGAGCAGCAACTCAAGAAAAGGAAAACTAGATATGATGAGAGAACTCTGACTTTCTGTTCAAACTTATTGAAGAAATGTAGGGCACAATAAGTTTGTGATAGAGCAAAAGAAAAAAATGGAAGATATGATGCTAGATGTGCTTAAGATTAACGACCATAAAGAGCTTTTATTGTAATTCTTAATAAAGTTGAAGATTATTGAAAGTGCTCTTATTCTAAATTTCTCTGATTAATTTGAATCTCGTCTCGATAAGGAAAAGCAGGAAGTTAAGAATATCATAGAGCTGCGCACTCGCTCGCTCTCTACGTCGAACTCGTATTAATCGATACAAAGATAAATCAAAATGTTATATTATCATAAACATGGCTAATACCTAAAGGTATTAGCCGATAGTCATTATAACAATACACGAAATCATAGATGAACATAATGCTAACCGAACGCGTATAGTGGAGTGTAGATATTACAAGAGTTTTCCCATCGATTTGACCACTTTATAGGTCCTTCATGGCTTCGTATATCTTCTGAAAACCGGACTTAGTGCTTAAAAGCATGTCTCCAACTGAGTTAGGGTTTTGTATTTATAGAGTATGGAAATTGATCAATACGCGGTATCGGGCGATGTGTGATACGGCGTATTGGGGATTTCTTGGAGTAAGGACCACGTTTAATATCTTTTAGAATATTTAATTACTATATCTTAGATACGGCATATATAAGTCTTCTGGATATGGCATATAGGTCTTTATTCTTCGTGATTTCTTGTGAAGTGCAGGCACAGATACGCCGTATCTTTCTTGATGGATACGAAGTATTGGATGTCAGAATTGTATTCTTCAAATTTCTTTGTTTAAGCTCCAGAATGCGCGTCTTTTTGCTAATCTTCACAAAGTACTCCATAATTACTGCAATTCTCAAATATAAATGATTATGTATCAACTCTTACAATAATTATACAAAATGGGTAATTTATATGGGATAAATGACGCTATAAAAGTGACGTTATTTGATGTCATCAAATATCCCCCCGCTTGAATCATACTTGTCCTCAAGTAGCCTTTAGAAATTTATGAAAATGTATCCCTAAGGATTTTTCCGTTAAGCATTTATTCGATCAATTACTAGTACACAACCAAACACCTCACAGCAGGAACGACTTAGTGCTATCAGCAGAAACGAATATGTCTAACAGCAGAAACGACACTTAGTCGTTTTTAATTTGTCCCAACAAAGAAGAAGGAGAAATTAACAATGATATTCTTCAAATAGAGGACGAGATTCTTCGTGAGAAATTATTAAACGTCAATCTTCTCATTGATAAGATCGAAGCATTGAATCTTATTCCTTCTATTCCTTTTATGCTTGAAAATCCCTCCTCTTCTCCTATTCCCGTTGTGGATAGTGAATTTCTTATAAAGGAGGTTGATACACTTCTTGTTTCGAAAGACTCGATACCTTCGGGTATTAAGAGTGATTTTGACTCGGAAGGGGATATTATTCTTGATGACTTACTTAACGATGATCCTATTCCCGAGTATGAGCGTTTTACCTTCAACATTGAGCCCGATGCACCCGTAATAAACAATTTTGATGAGCTTAACGAAGATGAATGTTTTGAACCAAGGGGAGGTGAGATTGATGTTCCTCAAAATATTAAAGATGACTATTCCTTCACATTTGTCATTCGGACTTTTCTCCCGTATCTTACCTACCATGTGGATTCTCCTTTACTTCTCTCCACCGGGAGTGAAGACACCATTTTTGACCCCGGCATCTCTACTTAGAGCCGGTGGCATCTCATCGGGATGGAACTTTCATATGCTTTAATGTTTATCCAAACATTAATGAAAGCCCGATTGAGATTTTCTATTCCATTTGCTTCCCCATGGACAACTTAATTCGGGGTCGAGTCAAGCTCGACTCGGTTAATAAAAACAAGCGTTTCTATCTTATCTATTTTCTAACAATTAATGTAAGGGGGCTCGTTTTTTCCTTTCTCGTGTTTCGTGTTTTGTTTGTGATGTTTGTCCAGGATTGCCCGGATTTTGAAGACTCTCGTGCTCGGTGTTTTGTCCATCGTTCACTCTCTCTTCAATCCTTCGCTTGCTTATTTAGGGAATCCGATATCCTAAATCTTATCGACTAACGTTTATCTTTAGCATACATAATAAACGACTTTAGATTTGCGTAAAGACCCCTTTATATCAAGATTATGCATTGAAATTAGTATGGGGGAATCTCACATTGAGAACAATGTGTAGTTTTAGTATGGGGGGAATCTATCGATTTGATTATACCTGCAGCCGTTGTTCTCACGTAACCCGTTTTTTCACCAAAAATATGTGATTTATGTGAAAATAGCCAAAATTTAAAAATTTTGTGCATGATAAAGTGAAAAAAAAAGTGATAAATGTTGGAATAAAGTGATGAAATAAGTGTTGTGACATAAATAAAGGTAAGAACAAGAAATAAATGTTGATCCGACCGGTTTTATACCTTAGCTTTTTCCTTAACATATTTAAATCGAGTTTGTTGCTAGTCTTATGTAGGCTTAAACATTATGCCGAACTCGATTTATTAGAGTTGAGATTGTTGCTAGTCTATGTGACTTGTTAAAGTGCCGATCTTAATTCGCTAGGCTAAGCATTCGCGAGTCTCTTTTTTAGAGATTTTAAATTGCGAAGAACAAGAAATGATAGGGTTAATTATAAGTCATGATATTAAGCGTAGAATAGTTGGTTTTCTTTCAAGCTCATAAGTATTAATTGTGGCTTTTTCTCCCATTAGCTTGTCTCACTTATATGCATAAATGTTTAATAAATAAGGATGTCCGGTTCAATTTAATTTTTAGTAACTTCTCTTTGATTTGGAAGTCGATGATTCGAATTTTGGCGTATTATATGCATCACATGTTTATTGCTTTACTTATACCTTAAAGAGCCTTAGGGTATATGGTATGAGTAGAGTTAATCATTTTATTACTTTTTGCCTTAAAGAGCCTTAGGGTATATGGTGTAAATAATATTACTTGATTTATGTCTTAAAGAGCCTTAGGGTATATGACATGAATTAAGGAAAAAGCAACAAAAGCCAAAATTTCGTTCACTTCATCGGTTTTTCAAGGATAATGGTGGAAGCTAAACTTTATTTTCAACCGTCCCGCTTTATTTTTGGATTAATAAATATCGAAACAAGTCTTAAAGAGCCTTCGGGTATATGACTTAAGTAAAATCTTGAGATATAAAATTAGGATTTACAGGAGGAAAAGTAATACACAATTAGTATTTATGAGTAGTGTTAGTATCATGACTTGTATTTGACAATGATCTTGTTTTTAAGCTTAGTATGGAAAAGTAAAAGTTAGGGACGATAAATTTATTTTGCTTGTTCTATGATCTTGAAAGAATGATGAAAACATAATGTTATGAAGTGTTGAGTATGGAAAGTGATGAAAAAGCATAAAAAAATAGAAAAATGTTGAAAAAGGAAAAACGAGGTGTTTCATAACTATTGATTCCTTAATTCCTTTAAATGAGCACTTAGCTGCTTTTCGAGGTGATTAGTTTGGGGGGATTGGAATTTTTAGTTTTAAGCATGTATTTATTACATTGCCTGAGGACACGACAATACTTTAGTATAGGGGAATTCGGTATGTGATATTTTACACATACCTTTTACCTTGTAAAACGAACCTAAAAGACCAAAAAACATAATAAAAATGGCAAATATATGCTTGTTTTTGTGTTTGTGTATTTGCAAGTACCAGATATTAAGAAAAGGACAAAATAAGGACATAAATGGACTAAACCGGACACGAGGAAGAAAGAACGTGAAAAGCTGAGGCCAAAGTGTGCATTTACCAAAGAAAAATCCAAGACAAGCCCGTAAACCCTAAAATTCCCAAAACCGTCAAAATAAATAACACCGTTAGTCCTTAAAACATCAAAAGGGCTAACGGTCGTTAATTTTTACATTACAAACCAAAGATTGATAAACAAACACTTAACAACCGTTAAGTGTTATTTAACACATTCACTTGGCCTAAACATTTAATCCATGGCCCAATGTCTTATTTAAACCCGAGCCCAACTCGTTTATACATACGGATCAACACTCAAGTCAACGCCCCCTTTTATAACAGTTAAATGTATTGTTCTTCTTTTACCCTTTTCCCTCCATCTTATTTTTACAGGGCAAGTATCAAACACAGGGTAAATCCACTCCAAACCCACACACAAAAGAGCTTCTAGAAGATATTTCTGACACGCTCTGACACAAGGGAATGACACGTTGGCGATCCCGAGCTCACTGATTGGTTGTGATACGTGGTGACAAATTGATTGCGGTTTTATATACCTAAAATATAATATAAAATAATATAATCCCGAGAGTAATTAAGAAAGTTACCAAGTTACCTGAAAACATGAATGGTTAAACAGTTTTCTAAGAGGGAATCTTACTCTTAAAATTAAAGTAAACAAAGGGTTTATACGTGAGTTAACTAACCGGTGTGGTTAGTTAATAACACAACATATATAGGCTTTTTGGGTGAAATCTTAGAAATTTACCAATTTAAACAAGTTACTCCAATTAAATCCATAATACTCATTATTGTGGTCTCGAATTGATATACCAAGCCAAGTTTTAAAGTCTACAATATCACCGGCACACGCTCATATTTCTATAGGATTTTGGTAAATATTCGGAAACGGATAAGGCTAAATCCTCACAATATCTAATAAGGGTTTTATGTGCATGTTATATAACTAGTAATTTCACAACAGTATGCTCGATTTTTTTTAATTTAAGCATATTAATGTAAAAATAGGACAAGTAAGCGTTCTAATTCTCCTCCCCCCAACTTAAATTATACAACGCCCTCGTTGTATAAACATAAAAGTTTAAAAACGGAAATAAAAAAATTAGAATGAGAAACTCCCCTGAAGATTACACGGTAATTTATGAGCAAGAATGCATGTTGTAAGTGCGGGATTGAATCCAAGCATGACTACAACACATATTAGATTCCAGATTATAGATACTTCACCAACGTTGTCGATTTCAATTGAGGTCCTGTGTAAGATATAAGAAAACCATGCAAACCTATCTCGGGTATTCTACGGTTAATAAAAATAAAAACAAAAACTGTACAGGCAGTCAATATGTCGTATCCAAAAACCAGGATACGGCGTATGAGACCTATAAAAAGTATCTGATTACGAGTCAGTCTGCCAAATGCGCCGTATCATATAATGAATACGCCGTATGGACAGAACTGACAATATTGTTTTAAATGTAGAAAAATTAAAACTGGATACCAGTTTAGACATCAATACGCCATGTAAAAAAAAAAAATATGGAGTGGAGCGATACCCATATTGATGTCTGGGAAGACAGACTCGATAAAACTAATTAAAAACAACCGGCTTTGTCGCCCGTAACACATTTGTATTAAAGAGAGTCTTTAAGATTTAGACTTGCCCAGTTTTATCCCATCCTTATGAAATCTACTTGGTGTCGAACTTGATGCCAAAATGGCAACATATAAATTCTTGATACGATTTTATGTGTCTCTTTGTATAAAAAAATTACAAGTTACGATATAAAAACCTAATTCTTTTAAAAGTATTAGTTTAAAAAAATTTATTGGCTGTATCATGACTTGTTTCCAAAAGTTTATTTGACCATTGAGTATCAATTTTTATTACGGTGGGTAATGGTTCAATCGATAGATCCCCGATCCCCAACCCCCGAATATTGTTCAATATCAATTTTACATTTATTGTTGTCTTTATCTGATAAATCATCAGGATAAAGTATATACGTTAAAAGGAAATAGATCATTAAAGTATATAACGTTTTGTTCCTCACCATCACATTCGAACAACGATGTTTCATCAAATTCATCGATATGTTGAGGACTTACAGTAGGTTCAGTAGAATCTAATCTAACTTAGACGTTCGGGCCTCATTTAAGGCAAAGGGCTGGGAAATCTTTTCTCAAAATCCTGTAAAGTATTTCGAAATCATAAAATAACTTGACACGTCAGTTCAGGAATAAATCTTTGAGGAATACGACCCGGTAATCACTTACCGGTTAATATACGTATTATTATATATAATTGTGAGAATTTTCCTTTCTTCCTTTGTCCTCAAGGGTAGTTTGGGAATTTTCTATACTTATATCATTTTACGTGTATAGATTACTACAATCAGCTACTAATCTGTATAACAGGCATAATTAAGCAACAATAAGTAAAAATAAGCATATATAAGCAGAATGATAAGCAAAACAGTAATTAAGCAAGAAATGAAGTAAAAGAGGAAGTGTACCTTGATCCTAGCTCAAACAAGGATAAAAAATGCTTAAAGGAGCTTATCTACAAGCTCCAGCTTGTTAAAAACAAGCTGGTAATGTCCATAAGCCCTTCCAAATTTAGCTTATCATCCACTAAGCTAAAATTCACAATCCTTAACTAACTGATTTGAATGTAAACAAACAAGCTCAGATTAGCTTTTAGATGCTTATTTGAGCTTAGAGAGGGCTCGAGAAAACATTTTAGCTTAATAAGAAACTTTGGAAAATTGCATAAGCTGAATTTAAAGAACACAAATGCCTTAAACTGAAAATTACTTTTTATTAATAAAAAGAGAAGTACATTAACTGAATACAAGAGAGAAGCAAAAATTAAGCTAAAAATTAAGCTATACTACTCCTAATTTATCCTACAATACTCCTACACTAGATGATTTCCTCTGTGTGATTTGCCTTCTATTTATAAGGAGGGGATGAAGCTTCTAGGCCTTTGAGACGCTCCCTAATCCATCAATTCTAGCCCTTGATCAAAATCATCCTTCATATCCCATCTTTTCTCCCGTTAGATTATTTACACGTCCTTTCCACCGATAATATAGCTCAGGATTGCCAGCGTAGATGCTTGTGTGTCAGATGTGTCAGGGACTTTCTAGAAGCATTAGAGCATGTGAGAGTAGAGAGATTTACCCTGCGTGTATGTTGTTGTAAAAACGGGGAGGGAAATAGGAAGGGGATGTACATTAATTCGTTTTGACTTTGAGTTTTATAAGTTTGACATGGAACTGGGTTGGATTTGGGCTTATAATTGGGCCAGGAAAATGAAATGGATTTGGTAAAATATTTTTGGACTTAGGTTTGTAAATGGGTTATAAAAGGCTTAAGGTTTATAGTTACAATCTTAATGGGCTGACCCGGCCCATTAAATGGGTACGGGTTGGCCTATTTAAAGATGTATATGCCTTCGGCTTTGATTTCTTGCATTCTTCCAATCTCGTGCTCAGGTTTTGTCCGTTTTGCTTTGTTTTTGTCCATTTTTGATATATCCGTTACCTGCAAGACATAAATCACAAAACACACATATACAATGCATTTTTCATTTATTTTTGGTCTTTTAAGCTCATTTAAATAAGGAAAAATAACATGTGATTAAACACATATCACTGATTATAATCTATCTTAGAAGATTAATAATGGTGATCTTATTAAACCCTAGCTCATGGAGAATTTACCCACTTACTGCTTAAAGGCTCTTTATATACTAGTAGTCTACTGTCCGAGTCTTTACCAAAGGAATCAGTACGTTATTTGTTGATCCCAAGTCACCTGCTAGTCTAACTTGTTCACATAAACCAATAGTAAAGATAGGTCAATATTTGTGATCCTATTACTCTAGATATATAAATTGCAGATATGGAGAGCCATCCTGGCATCTAGCTAGCTAGATAATTTGCATTCCTAGATCCAGTTAAATGATGGGTCGCATACTTAAGCACATAAACAAGTATGAATTGATAAACATAATCAATAACCAACGATAAATTAAGCATTCCATATAAACAAACCAAACATATTAATCTTCATAAACATGGCTAATACCCAAGGGTATTAGCCCTTAACCATTATAATTAATACAAGAATAATCAATCAACCAATGTAAACTAAACGAGTTAAACGAATGATACCAAAAATCAAACGATTATAAGAGTATAGGTGATTACAAGGTGTTTCCTATGGAATTAGTAGCTTTACTTGACCTCTTATGCTCTTCTTATCTTCTGAAAATCGACTTTTGTGGTTAGGGTATCGAAAATATGATCAAGCACACCTAAAACTCGTTTTTAGGTTTTCTATTTATAGTGTTTGGAATTTCTTCGATACGCCGTATTGGTTGAGGCCAATACGACGTATTGGGAGTTTTCTTAGAGTAGGGACCATGTTCAATATCTTCCAGAATATTTAATTACTATATCTTAGATACGGCGTATGATTTCTCTTGGATACGGCGTATAGGTCTTCATGGTTTCTTGTGAAGTGCAGGCACATATATGCCATATCTTCCTTGATGGATACGGCGTATAGAATGTCAGAACAGTATTCTTTAGATTTCTTCGTTTAGCTCCAGAATGCGTGCCTTTTAGCTATTCTTCACAAAGTACTCTATAATTACTACAAATCTCAAATATAAATGATTAAGTATCAATTCTTGCAATAATTATACAAAATGGATAATTTACATGGGATAAATAATGCTATAAAAGTGACGTTATTTGATGTCATCAAATATCCCCCCACTTAAATCCTACTTGTCCTCAAGTAGCCTTTAGAAATTTATGAAAATGTATCCCAAATGATTTTTCTTTTAAGCATTTATTCGTTCAATTACTAGTACACAACCAAACACCTCATGAAATAGAAAGATGAAACCACTCAAATCACTCGACTAAGCTATGTGGTAACATGTAACTAATTCGCTCAATTGCTCGGTCGTGATGAGTATTCTATCATATGCTTGGCAAGGATACACATCTCCACCACCAAAGCTATGGAGTAACAAGTTTATAAAGGTAAATTGGGTTTAAAAGTCTTTAAGGGTTTAATCACTCTTTCTAATCTTTATCAATACCAATATTTCAGAAAAGGTGACAAAATCACACATACACGCCCATAACGATGGGATAGACACATGTGACTGCATTCGAACCTTAACTCAAATAAGCTAAAGAATAGGAATAGTAGTCTTTACCAAAAGTCATAAACCAGCAAGGGAGACAAACCACATATACACATCTATAATGATGGAATAGACATACATGATTGCATTCGATTCCCTCACTCGAGTAAAACCAAGGGTTAGGATCAAAAGTGATATTGGGTATGGATCTTCTAATCCTTTCTCCAAAAGTTATAAACCCACAAGGCGGACAAAATCACACATACCTGACCGTAATGACGGAATAGACATATGTGATTGCTCGCATCCTCATTCGAGTAAGACCTAAGGATAGGGATTAGGAAAGGGAAACAATTATTGTTAAATAAAAATTTACAAAACAAATAGATTAAGTCCAAACAAATAAGGTACAAGTTGGATACTTTCGCGACTGTTCCCATGATAAAGACATGGAAATATATACATAAACGTCTTGATCATAGATCAACAAAAACAACCTTAGTTGGCGTTCCCGTAACGGTCAACTCCCAATCATCCATACTATACATACTTTTACACAAATAAGTGGCAATATCTACCACTTTATACAAAACTTTACATCGTTGATTTATAACACGTATCAACAAATAATCGATCCTTCAAATAATACAATCGGTTTAAGCTTTAAGGAAACGACTATTTCCATAATTTCCTCCTCTCTTTTTTGCAGCGATTTTCTAATTTTTTTTTCGTTTTATTTATATAGATAAATGATAAACTACGAATCTCAGTGTAATTCTACCATCTTCACGATCATAATAGCTTCGGATAATTTCTTCTATAATTCTTTATACTCGGATATACCAATAATTGTGAAAGTAGTAAAAATACATGAGTTTAACTACTTTTACATTCCCATTGCAATGTGAAATTTCCCAACCATACCAGAGATAGAAAATGACACAAGACATAGGAAATATATACTTTACACTAAAGCAACTATCAACTGATAAATGGACATAATCTAATAGGGTAGGCTAAGGTGTAACGAAACAAATAGTTGGTGAAAACAGGAATGGTTAAACAGGTTTTCTAAAGGAATTTTACTCTTAAAATTAGATTAAACAAAGGGTTTATACGGGGGTTAACTAACCGGTGTGGTTAGTTAATAACACAACATATATAGGCTTTTTGGGTGTAATCCTTGAAATTTACCAATTTAAACAAGTTGCTGCATCTAAATCCATAGTACTTACTATTGTGGTCTTGAATAGATATACCAAGCCAAGTTCTAAAGTCTACAACATCACCAGCACACTCATATTTTTGTAGGGTTTTGGTAAATATTCGAAAATTGATAAGGCTGAATCCTCACAATATCTAATAAGGGTTTTGTGTGGAGGTTATATAACCAGTAATTTCATAAAAGTATGCTCGGAATTTTTTTTATTTAAGCATAATTTAAGCATATTAATGTGAAAAATAGGACAAGTAGCGTTCTAATTCTCATCCTCTCACTTAAATTATATAACGCCCTCGTTGTATAAACATAATATTAAAAGCGAGAACTAAAAGAATTAGAACGAGAAACACCTCGGATATTTGCTCGGTATGATTCTCCATGTTGAGTTTATGAGCAAAAATGTGTGTTGTAAATGCGTCTAGATACCAGCATGACTACAACACACATAAGATTCTAGATTATAGATACTTCACCAACGTTGTCGATTATTTCCAATTAGGTCCTATGTAAGATATAAGAAAACCATGCAAACCTATCTCGGGTATTCTACGGTTAATTAAAATAAAAATAAAAACTATACAGGAAGTGGATATGTTGTATCCCAAAACCAAGATACGCCATGTTGAAACTATAGAAAGTATCTGAATACGAGTCAGTCTGCCAAATACGCCGTATCATATAATGAATACACCGTATAGATAGAACTGACAATAATGTTTTAAATGTATAAAAATAAATATTGGATAACGTCAAGACATTTAATACGCCGTATTGAAGTCTGGGAAGACAGACTTGATAAAAATAATTAAAAACAGCCGGGTTGTCTCCCGCAAAGCACTTTTCTTTACAGCGAAGTCTTTAAGTTAGACTTTTCTTCAAGCTCCTTCACACTTTTCAACACTCTTTCTCGTGCACGCTTTCTCATTTACACACCCTCATGTTGGTATCGTTTTTGAGCCCATAATAGATATAATGATAAGCGTGTATGCTGAACTTACTGCCAGGCTTCATTCTATCTTGCACAAGTGAACAAAAACTGTCATACCATAATATACATCAAAAAGATAAAAGCAGTTAAAGTTTACATACATCATGATAATAATATACAGTACATGTCCACAAAAGATAAAAATCAAAAGAGTAAGGGAGAGAGATCAAGGGTCGGGCTGGTCCTCATCAAGTGGGGCTGCTAAAGTACTGGCGTCACCGGTCTTACATCTGACCCTGTACCTTTGATATGGCATGTGGGTCTCAGAATACCTCGCTTAAGTAGCTCTAGTCGCATTAAGCAACTGTGATATACCTCTAGCCGCCTACATAGTAAACCTTGAAAATCCTTTGGCCATCTTGTCCACCACCTCGCGCTGCTTATCTAAGCTCTCTCGAATCCCATGAACCTCCTCCTCGAGCCTAGCCATCCTCTTGGGCATAGTCCTTGGCTGGGCAGTAGCAGGAGGTGGCTGAGGTGCCTGTACGGGTGTCGGATTAGTCTGGACACCCTTAACCTCAGCATGAGCACCCTCAACATCCTTTGGGGCTCTAACTGCAACAACCTGTTGCCTCTCTGGACCCGAAACTACCAAAGCCCAAGTATCTCCCAATCTCTCACATATACGCAACCTGGCCAGCTCATCCATGTCAATCATCTTGAGCTCTCCAACCACCACAGTCAATCCCTAGAGACCCTCCTTGGTAACCAACCCAAAGTGCTCAGCAAAGCGCCTAACAAAATATCTGCCAGACAACCTAGCCCCACGCTTCCTCCCCTCAACATGTCTAAACAAGTACTGGGCTAACAGGTAGGGGACATTAACTGCCATCCCATCATCCATGATCCTCAAGTAAAATAGGTTAGTAGCGGTCACTTCTCAGCTGCCTGACCCCTACCGAAATACTCACCGCGATCAATCTATGACAAAGTCTCCTCAATGGGTCTCTAATAGATGTATAAGAGGGACTACCCTTAGAAAATCACCATCTGAAGAAATCTTAGCCCAATAATTACTCAGATCGCCCTTATCGGTGATCTCTCTCAAACTACCTACCTAGTATGTCTCAAAGCCATCTCCAGCAATCTCCTCAATAGTATGTAATCCCAAGGCCAGAATGAACCGCCTCCAGGTCATGCTACGCCTAGCTCTACCTAACTGAAAGCATAAGGTATCAGCGGTGTCCAACCCCATCTCGGTGTCATCAATCCTATAGGTGCTGAAGAACTCGAGTATAAACTCATGAACTAATGGTCCCCGAATCTCAAATAGTCTCCTCTAGGCGTCACTAGTGAATAAAACCTGTCCATCTACTTCAGTGTACACCATCCTTAACCTATCAGTCAAAGCTTACCTCATCTCCACCGTCATCCTAGCAAAATCCAAAATAAGTACCCGGTTAACCTGCCTAATAAAGATCATGTCTAGACTCTGCTCATAATCCTGAACTATCTTCTCAATGTACCCTTCTACCGCGTACTTAAGCCACAAATTCCTCGGAGCTCTAAGTGGTAGTCCAGCCATATATGTAAACTCTAACAAAGTTAGTACACATGGAATAGAATTTTCATAACTCTGACAGAGGTTCAATACGGCGTATAAGGTTTCAAATACGCCATATAAAGGTGAGATAAATACCCCGTATCCATAGAGTATACAATACGAAGTATTGGGCAGTTAAGGGAAAATACGCCATATAGATGAACTCAATACGGGATATTAAGAATACGAAGTATTGGTTCAATACGGACAACGTGATAATTGAGGTATCGGTTTTCACAAAGCTCAATACGTCGTATCCAGGTGCCTGGATACGTCGTATTGGTTTTATAATTTGGGTAAAAATGCTCAATACGCCGTATCCGTTCATACTGGATACGTCGTATTAAGTCTGCAGTTAAAAACGAAATGGGTTTCCCCATTCTACCCATTTGACCATCAACCCAATACATCTAAAATACTTAATCTAACAATTCATTACTTAAGGGAAAGAATTGGGCACATTTAGGTTCACAACAACATCCATAATTGAGCTAAACCCTAACCCTAATCTAATTAAATTCGAAAATCAATATGAAAAGGAAAAAGGGAAGGATTTAGGAGTACATTACCGTTTGATTAGGACAGAAAAAAGATGAAATACAAAACGAGGAATTATCTCCAAGATTTTTTAGCGCGGTTAAATTTGGTAAGAGTGTAAAAATGGTGTGCGTGAAAAACTGAGTTGGCGTATCAGTTGGGTTTTTATACCCAAACTCGATATGCCGTATTGGTGTTCGTCCAATACGTCGTATTGGGCTAAATAGTTGACCAAGTCAACTCTGGTTAAAAATAATGGATACGGCGTATAGGTGTTTAATCGATACGTCGTATTCATCCTTGGAGACCATTTTTCTTAAATTATCAAAGTTAAGAAAAACGTACCTTGGTCTTCGCAACCTTCTCGTTTAAATGCCATCCTTATAAAACCGATTGGGGTCAAAGGGAATGCCAAACGACACATATAGATTTTTAATTATGAAAATTAATGGCTTCCCTTCGTTAAAACTTATCTGACTCACCACTTTAATAATTAGAATGAAATTACTCGTTTCTGAAAGTTTACTTTTCTCGTAGTGATTTGTCTCTAAGTATTTATCAGACTCAACGGGAGTGGTGTCATTGCTTATGCAAACAACACTATCCATTGGTTTGATATCAATGTTTTCTAAACACAATTCAGTATTAATTTCAACATTGTCATTTATCGGTTCCGGTTTTAAATTATTGACAGGAAATAATTTATAAGAAAACGAATTCTTGTCACATATAAAAGTATAATCTTCGTCATCAGAATTGAAAAAAGATATAATAAAATCAAAATCAGTTTTAATTTCATTGTAAATACTTATAGTTGGTTCGGATGAAATATTCTGATTTGATGTTAGTGCATCATTGTAGACGATGGCTAGGAAATCTGCTTCAAAATCTGTGAAAAAATCAAGAGTATCACAATAAATCTTACCGTATGTAGCAGTCTCCCAATTAAACGTCTGACCACGCCTTCGAGCTTTTTTAGCATGAAGCTCAATGTATTCTTCCATGGTTAGATCTTATTCATCCATTTTAAACCTAACCTGGAAAATACTAAAAAAGAACCAAACAAAAGCAAACATAAAAATACAAAAACAAATAAAAGACAGAAATTTAAACTAATCTAAATTACACCAATTTTTTGGGTTAAGTTAATCTAAGGTTAAAACCAAAATATTAAATAAAAATATAGATTAAACAACTTCACTCCCCGGCAGCGGCGCCAAAAACTTGATGTGTCGTCGTGTATGTTGTTATTTTAGTTATCAAGTTTTACATTTATATTTTGCCAACTTTACCTAAATCAACACTTTAACGGGCAGGGTACCTGATCAGATGTAGCTTCGTTGGTAAGTAGGGTGTCGATCACTAAGAGCGAGAGCGTTAATCTTATAGTTCTATCAATATTTTGGTTAACTAAGTTAAGTCAATTTAAACTACGTTAATTCTAACCTATTTTAAACCTATGCTAAACCTAGTTCTAACGGATAAAGGGGGTTTTCAGTCTGAGAGACTGGCACAGGTTTGGTGGTGACTTAAATCAATTTAAAACACAATAACACATGCAAGCAGATAATCAGAAGATAGAAGAGCGGTCTTGCCAATTATAAGAAAACTGTATTAACCATGATTAGTCCAATTAAAAAGCAGGTTTGTTTATTTTAGTGTAATAAGTGCTTATCTCGAGGCGGCATATCATTTCAAGATTTAGGCGGTACTTCTTCCTAAAACCTAAACACATAGAATTATGTCACAATTAAACGCATCCACATAAAGCATACTATTTGCTGATTATAATCTATCTTAGGAGATTAATAATGGTGATCTTATTAGAACCTAGCTCATGGAGACGTTACCCACTAACTGTTTAATGGCTCTTTATTTACTAGTAGTCCACTGTCTGAGTCTTTACCAAAGGAATCAGTACGTTATTTATTAATCCCAGGTCACCTGCTAGTCTAACTTGTTCACATAAACCAATGGTAAAGATAGGTTAATATTTGTGATCTTATTACTCTAGATATATAAATTGCAGATATGGAAAGCCATCCCGACATCTAGCTTGCTAGATATTTTGCATTTCTAAATCCAGTTGAATGATGGGTCGCATACTTAAGCACATAAACAAGTATGAATTGATATAAATAATCAACAACCAACGATAAATTAAGCAGTCGATATAAACAACCCAGACATTTAAATCTTCATAAACATGACTAATACCTAAGGATATTAGCCCTTAACCATTGTAATTAATACAAGAATAATCAATCAACCAAGGTAAACTAACCGAGTTAAATGAATGATACCAAAAATTGAATGATTATAAGAGTATATGTGACTACAAGGTGTTTCCTATAGAATTAGTAGCTTTGCTTGACCTCTTCTGCTCTTCTTGTCTTCTGAAAATCGACTTTTATGGTTAGGGTATTGAAAAAATGATCAAGAACACCTAAAACTCGTTTTTTGGTTTTCTATTTATAGTGTCTGAAATTTCTTCGATACGCCGTATTAGTTGAGGTCAATACACCGTATCGGGAGTTTTCTTGTAGTAGGGACCACGTTCAATATCTTTCAGAATATTTAATTACTATATCTTGGATACGGCGTATGATTTCTCTTGGATTCGGCGCATAAGTCTTCGTGGTTTCTTGTTAAGTGTAGGCACAGATAGGCCGTATCTTCCTTGATGGATACAGCATATAAAATTTCAGAATAGTATTCTTTAGATTTCTTCGTTTAAGCTCCAGAATGCATGCCTTTTAGCTAATCTTCACAAAGTGCTCCATAATTACTGCAAATCTTAAATATAAACGATTAAGTATCAATTCTTGCAATAATTATACAAAATGGGTAATTTACATGGGATAAATGATGCTATAAAAGTGACGTTATTTGATGTCATCAGGTGTGAAGGAGAAGCAAGTCTCGTTAGTGGATACGTCAGTTGAGGGAACGAAGCATGTTAATGTTGTGAATGCAGGGTTAGAATCATTCCCAACTGTATTTGAGGCGCTTGAAATTCAATCTTCTATTAGTAATGAGGAGAACATGAATGATGTTGGTACTATGGTGGGACCTATTTTGGCTGGTTTGAGTTCGTATCCACCCTTACCTAGACATGGATCTACTCCGGCTGGTAATAACCCTGGTATGTCTTCATATGCTAATGTTACTGGTGAACCACGTAGGAAGGCCTTAAATTTTCATACTTTATTTACATTAGGGGTAAACGAGGTTGATGTAGTTTGTCGGTTCCTAGAATTCACTCAAACTATTATCCTATAAGAGAAAGCTAGAGAGAGAGAGTGGAAGGGAGAACATATATGAAAACACACTAAATGTGTGTGTAAAAATGATTCAACCAACACCCTCTCTATGTGTGGAAATGGTTAATATACTTACAACATATGGGTCGGGCTGGGCTCTCCTTGGACTTTTTATAAACCGGCCCGATTAGCTTACTAGTTAATACATTTATAGACTACGAGCTAATTAAGTAAATTACGTAGAGTAACCAATCTTTTTTTTTAGATTTCTAACAATCTCCCCCTAAGGGAGGTCATTCCAATTTACAATAAACTTAAGCTTAGCATTCTGTGAATGTCTTTAGTCTTGCTTGTAGTCGTGATTCTTTATCCTTTATCTTGAGATATGTGTAGTGATTTTTTGACTTTAGGCTTGAGCTTGTTCCTTTAAGCTTGTCTTTGTATGTGATATTTGAGCTTCTTGAGATCATCAGCCAAATGTAATCTCTAATCATCATCTTGTGATCTTTTCCTCCTTGTGTAATTGTGACCTTTGGATCGGCATGCTCATACTTTTCTTTGTCTTGAAAGCTTGAATAAACATCTTTCTTAAAGTTCTTTAACTTTAATACTTTGTCACTTCAAGAAGGACATGAGGTATCAGAGTAGCGGAAGTCTTTGAAACATGTACTTGAGCTTTCATAATGTCTTTACATACGTCGTTCAAGTATGAGCATGTGGTTATGAATCTGACTTATCTCTTACTAGCAGCTGCCACCATTGGGAATACCTGCAGGTTTACGTTAGTAATAAACAGACGAAAGAGTCTTTGTTCACTTTCGTCGAATACGGTACCACGGTTCCTCGTTAATCAGTATAAATAATGCATGTGATCAGATAGAATTCTAAAGAATCTCCTTGACAGGGTTTCACAGCTGCACTGGCCGTTCTCAATACCAGAGCGTCTCAAAGCAGACAACACGATATGAGTGAATCAGTAAGTTACTATCTCACCGATTGAAGAGAAAAATGGTTTGAAAATCAATCCACATGTTACTTGTAAAAGTTTTTTTGTAACACATCCAGGGTTTTAAGCGTTTATCAAATTTCATCAACCGTCAATTCATAATCTGGACCGATCTGATATCCAGTGTCACAAGTTTGATCCATTTAGGATCTCACAAGTCACCTACCGTAGAGCTTGTTTGATGTTGGCTCTAGCAGGATTTCCATCTTCACTGTGAATACTTAAGTATCACTCAGATGTTCTGGCAATACCATAAGGATAATGCGTAGGACTCTTAAGATATTCCTTTTTTCACAGTGTGTGAAAGACAAGTATATTAGAATAGTGTCCTAATGATATTTATGGATGATCTCTTGGCTCTAGACTCAATAGTACGTTTTGGTTTTAGTGATCGAAGGCTGGAGCTGACTGCCACCTTTTCAATAGCAACTAACTCGAAGTGAGAAAGTCGATAGAAATGCGTGAATCTCCATGAGAAATGAAACAAGAGTCTGTTGAGAGAACTTAAGTGGCTATGGAGGGTTGTGCATTGCATCACTGGGTCCATGACGACTATCATTAATGCCAGATAACATCTCAGTGTTTCTGACAGTTTATGTATTGACTCGGTTTCTGCCTAAGTGTATGGAGGGCTTCTTTCTTTTCACCCTTTATCCTTATAATTCTTTTTCATTCTTCAACCCCTTCAATGCTTATAGAGACGTCATGACTAGTACCTTGTTGGGTTTGTTCCAGTACTAGCTCCATCTCAGTCAGCATTATTCCCTTATTCTTACTTTTACTCCTTTTTATATCATACCTAAGGACTTCTATACTAACTAGTGGATTGTCCCTGGGTAGATCCCTTCGATTCTGGCTGGATCATGGGAACGAATACCTAACCTTACCAACCTTATAACTTCGATAAAATTAAATGCATGGTCGGTCTTTTGGTACTGTTCTCCTTGCTATAAAACAATTTGAAAAACTCAATCAAGGTACTTGTAATATAAATATCAAAGCTTTTTGTACCTTGATTGTTTTGGCTTTTCAGAAACGCTCCCCCTCAACATGTGCATCGATATACGAAAATGTTTAGCACATAAAGGATGGAGTATACACATGAGTCCATAAAATCACATTTTTATAAGTTTTCATATTTTAATCACATTTTCTCCCCTTAACAAAAATTTCAAACCCTTTGATATTTTGGATATCAATTGATTCAAGTATGTTAAAAAAACTGGGAGAAAATGTGTCAATTATTCACAAGCCGACTGGGGAACATATTAATGCTCCCCCTCAATATTTGAGGGAAATATAAGATAGTGCTTAGTACAATAATTTGAAATTTTTTGAATTTACTAAGAAATTTTTGAAAATTTGTACTCAAGCGCTATTTATATTAGCCTATATTTAAGTCTACACTACACATTTACATATTCACAAGATTATGTATGAGACATGACCTGAAAATGTTCAAACCGAAAATGACAAAGTCATTATATCCATGTCAGCAATCTGTAGTCCCTCTCGATAATCTCTATTTAGAAGTTGTCTTAGCTTCCCCCCGAACCAACAATCCTTTCTTGAGTAGATTCAAAGATTTCTTGCAAGCCGCATTAAGAAGTCTTGATGTAAAAAGCCCAAATATCCGAAGTACACAATTAATTCGAAACCGTAACACCAAAGTCAATTAAGTCTCAGATGTCCGCATTTCTCCTTACATGATATTGATGATATAAATTGTAATACCAAATTCAACTAAGTCCCGGATGTCACAATTATTCCTTCTAAATAGACGAAACGATAACACCTAATTTAACTAAGTCCCAAATGTACACATTTTTTCCGGCCGGATACTAACTAACTAAAGGAATCATCATACTTATCATACCTATATGCGCCTATTTTATCAAATATTTTTACTCCTTTTAAAAATAAGCTTAGTGATTGACTATTAAAGGAAGCATTAATTGAATCAGTAACTAATCTCCTCACGCTAGAAAAAATCTTCTGACAACACTTCCCCTTGATATCTCAAATGATGCATACTAAAAATAACAAGATATCTCTTCCCCCATGTGGATGAAATATTGCACCCGAAAGTAACAAGTTAAGACACTTATTTTCTCTGCGGTTATGACATTTGTCTTCCCGGAATGGCCTAAAATGAAAGAAGGCTATGGACTATATCACGTGTACGTGTTGTATGTTCTAGTGTATCAACTCCTTCCCCCTTGCTGGTTTCGATACCTCGAAATCAGCAAAACCTTGTACGCACATATACTTGAGATCGTGTTCGAAGAATTAATAAGCTTAAATCTATTATGTGATAATCAACTTCAAGGCTTTTAAAACTATGAAAGTATTTCCAAACATTCCTAAGTCTTTTTACAAACTATAAGGTGTTGGTAATATTGGTCATATATAGTTTAAAGCCTGAGTTCACTAAGTCTAAATTGCAAATAAGTCCCTAAAGTTTGAAACAAATGACATCTAAAGCACTTGTAGTTAATATAAATTAACTCCCCTTGAAATTGTTATATGTCATTATCAAAAAAACTTTATCCGTTTATTCCGTGACTTATTTTGAAAGACTGTTTTTAAAGATTATTTGATGACGCTTTCTCCCTCTCAAATAACGACCTGTTTTCTATTTAAAGAGCAGTTGTCATTGTTTGAGTGGTCGAATTGTCTTTTAAAATCTTTTTGTGATTACTGAAAACACTAATTCATTTTGAAGACAACTTTTTACCAATAAAAATAAGATTTCTCTTATTTTGACATATAAGCGCACTGACACGTACACTTATGGTAATATAGGAAAAACAGGTTGTGTTGCAAAGTAAACACAAGCCTTTGCATGGTCATTAAGTAGACCATGCCCGAGAATAAATTCCCGTTGAGAGGTCAAGTTTCCTTTTTGACGGAATACTTGCCTTTAA
>BQNB010032489.1:0-22598 GCA_026074375.1 Tanacetum coccineum | reverse complement strand
AGAAACTGTTTCTTACATCTCTTCCCCTACGTAGTTGGAATAATACACCAAACGCTACGAGTTGCAACACTGATTTTCTCTGCGGTTATGACTTTTGTCTTCCCGAAATGACCTTAAACAAGGATAAGGTATGAAGTTCGTCACGTGTACCCGTTGAGCATTCAGATGTATGTCTCATTCCCCCTTGCTGGTTTTGATACCTCAGAACCAGCAACACCTTGTACGCACATGTACTTGAAATCTTGTGAGAAGAATGAAATTAGCTCAAATGCACCCTGTGAGAATCAACTACTAATCAAATCTCTACTCATTAACTCTCTCTGACTATCTTTACCACCCTTTATGTTGGCTATTTGAAGTGACCACTGATGGAGTAAACCCGATATACCAATCTTGAAATTGAAGTAGAATTTCCTGTTCTTGTGACTTAAGCTTAGAAGAACGGTGTAGAGAATTTGTGCTCCAAGCAAATCTCTAAGTACTCAATACCCCTCCCAAAGTATGAGACATTCATCACCTCTTGCGGTCTTCTGCGTGTGACACTGAGTACTACAATGTAACTCCTTTAAGTGATAGTTATCCAGGTCTTCAACCATCCACCCCTTGACTGCTGGAAACTAGATAAACCAAGTCTTCAACTTAAATCTTAAGCACGAGCAAGTTATCATTGAAAGCCATGCATCCAACCAACCCTGACTTCAAGATAAAATAAGAACACGCCTTCGTGAAATTGAACTTCAAACTCAAATAAGTGATACATGATCGACTCCGTAGTCACCAAAAAAAATTACTACCAAATCTAGCCATTAAAATTTTAAGCTCCATGATTCTTTATAAAAATTGATCCCGGTCTCGTCACTCAAAATTTCCACTTTATCGTTGTGGAGTCCAAATATAATCTTAAACCAAGAAAAGTATAGCCACGCTAACAAAATAATGTTTTCCATAAAATCATTTCTCCACTAATGATTTAACACAACCCACGACTGATTTCAAAAACCCAACAACCTAACGTATATCAAAATAATACTTTGAAAGGATAGAAATTCAGCCATCTTATCTCATCTCAACACCAAAGGTCCACTTTCATTAACTGTGCAATTCATCCCATAAAAATATTAATTATCACAACAAATCAGCCTGATTCGTTGACGGTATATATATATAATATATAAGAATCAAATCAATGATAAAAAGATTCCGGAAGAGATATTCCCGGGTCGTATGTCCCAACGAGGCTGCAATTGAAATTTATCCTGGTTTGATGAGAATTTGAATGATGGAGAAACTGATATGATTATAACTAAAATTAAATAAAACTTAATTTAATCTACGGGAAGCAAATATAGGAAATGGGGATCTTAAATACTACGGGAAACAAAATTAGTTATAAGGAAATCCTAAAATTAAATTTATACTAAAGTACGGGGAACAGAATCAGTTATCGGGAACCCTAAATACTCTCAACAGTCACGCACCCATTTTCATCTCTTCCATAAGTCAGAAAAAAAAACTGCCTTATCACTCTAGTAAATAAATCACAATACCAACATACTTCATTCATTTCTTATCCCTCCAAAGCAAGAACGAAACACCCATTGCTCATATTGCATGTGTCCACGAAGACAATTACAAGACACAAGGATTCAAGATCCTGGAGGATCTCAGGTAGGGTCGACTTGAGTTTCATTTTTGTGTGATGATCGAAACAAAGATTGACTATAGCATTAATGTTATACGTCATTCTTTAAATTCGAAAATTGAATGAGGGATTTGGACTCTACATAGATCGATGATGATTTCTCATTCGTGTTTGGATCATAAATGGTCCATGGTTGTTGTAACACACGAAAACAGAAAGACTGAGATCGAATAATTGTTTTTATGTTTAGTTCGAGTCCTGTTGAATGGAAATGATAATTGTGACGATGTGGTTTAGGTAGTGTGGATTTGTTGGTGATGGATGTTGATTTTATAATGATATGTTGTGATATTTTGGGAGTTGGATTTGTGGTGTTGAGGCTGTGGATTGTTGGTGTTTATTGTAGTGGATGTTTGTTATTTGTAGTTGTAATGATGTTGTTGATTTGTTGATGTTGTCTTCGAGACTGTTCTTTTCTTTCCTTTTCTTGTGGTTTAATTTTAGTCTCTTGTGTCTTCCTCTTTTCTTGTTGTGTACAGACTAGACTCACTTGAGTTGACCTGGTCAACTCAGTAAATACCGAGTTGACTCGGTTTGAGTCTTGGGTAGCAAAACGCAACCAGGCATGTCACCATAACCAAAACGTAAGCTGTCTTGCGTTTTGATACAAAACGCAACATACACAAAATTTTGGCAGCATTTCTTTTCTATATTCTTGCAAAAAGGGTCTTCATCTTGGCAAAACGCAACGTCAAAATGCAGCCAACCTGTCAAAACGCAACACCCAAAACAGCTTTTAGAGGCAAAACGCAACTTGCAGAATTTGTACTTTTTGTACTTTTGACTTTTTCTTCCCTTAAATTCTGGATCTGTGTTTTGTCTTTTTCTCTTGCATCAAAACGCAACCAAGAAACATAATACAAAACTCAGATTTGTTCTTCAAACTTGTCTTCTAAGCACAATAAAAAATAACATATTTGAACATCAAACACAAATGAGAGACCAAAATTATCATCAACAACCACACCACATGTTCTTGACATTTAAAAAAAAATATAAACCATGATGAACAGTAACATCGTGAACAGTGACCAATACATAAACAGTAACAACAATAGTGACATGAACAGTAACAACAAACAATGATAAAAATGATAGATTTGGGACACGAGACCAACCGGACCATAAACAAAGTAAAACCGACCCAAGAGTGTAACCATGGCTCTTGATACCAATTGTTAGAATCAAAGAAATTCAGATCCGGTGGTCTAGGTAGCTCAAAGATGGAAGTAATCATCTTTAGAGAGAGAAAGTTAGAGAGAGAGAGATGGATGGAGAGAAAACTAGAGAAAAACACACTTAGAAGTGTGTGTCAAATGATTTCACCAACACCCTCTCCATGTGTGGAGAGGGTTTAAATAGTTCTTACAAAAATGCCCCAAAAAACGGGCTATGGTGTGGGCTTACAGTGGGTAAAGACCCGGCCCACACCATAAATCATACGATTACTAATAAAAACTATGAGCTATGCTAAATATAAGAAAGCATGGGGTGACCGAGTCTTTTACTTAATCCTAACACAGTATTAACTTGAAATTCCTCCAAAGAGCTTTTCCATCACCAATATCACTTTCTCTCTTTCTGTTTTTATGCTTACACATTATCTCTCAATTCTTTTTGCTTACCAATTCACTCTTTCTGTTTTTCACACAACTCTCTTTTTGTTTTTGAGCTCACAATTTCTCTATATTCTTTTTGCTCACCAAGTCATATAATTTTGTACAAATTCCATCAATTCCATTTGTTACATACTGTCCTCCCCATAATTCATGCTTTAGGGATTAAGCATCCACTGTAAAAAAAATCCTGTATCTTTTAAAGCAACTTGTGGATCACCCTGCATATCAAACAAAAGAGAATTAGTTTCTCTTAGGGACCCAAGCCATTGCTGACTTGTGTCTGCCTAGTAGATCTTTAAAATTAACAATTTTATTAGAGTTTGATCCACTATTGTATTTGGAGACTTTGTTCCAGTAATGTCTTTTGGGTCTTCAATTACAACATGCTGAGGCCTTAACAGCAGTTTTCCTATAGCCCCTAACAGCACTAACTATTTTGTCTCCAGCAGTATTTACTTTATGATTTGTAAAATTTGCTTTTGGCGTTGTTGATTTATTAAATAGCCTTCTAATAGGTGAATGAGACTTATAAAAGTTATTTCTTAGTCTGATTTCATTCACAATGGGTCTAGCAGTATTAAGTTTTCTAGTAGTACTAGTTTCTGTTGCTTGACTAAAAGGATTGTGTCTAGCAGTATTAACTTTTCTAGTAGTACTAGTTTCTGCTACTTGACTAAAAGGATTTTGTCTAGCAGTATTAACTGAAAATATGCCAGTTTTAGTTAGTACTGCTTTTGGAACAAACTTATTTTGGTGATTTAATCTTTGCACATTGTTCCACACTGGTCTATTCTCCCCTTGACCAGTTCCCTTACTATTCTGTTTGTTCAATTCAACCTGTTTAGCCATTCTTTTCTCATGAAAGTCACAATCTCTAATAAGATGGCTAAAACTACCACAACAAAACATGCCTTTTTAGTGAAACCATATCCCAAACCCAGCCTTTTAGACATTGAATCATTCCAGTCTCTCTTGTTAACTTTAGGACTTGGACTACATGTGTTTTGTTCTTTAACGGTTTCCCTAGGAGTTTTTACATGCTTAACAATATTAACAAAAGCAAAACTAGGTTTTTCCTGTTCTTTTGAAGGTTCAATCACATATTCATCATCATTGTCTGACTCATACTCCTCAATGATAGGAGCATCAGACCAAACTTTAGGTTGACTAACAACTTTGGGTTCAACTACAACTAGTTCAGGCACAAATTCAAGTGTTTCTACACTAGAATTGGTTTCACAAGAGTCAAAATCACTAGTCTTAGCATCAGATTCACTAGTTTCTTGTCATTAGAGGGGGAACTGCATGCATTCCTTCAACTTTTGCAAATATATCATACACATAACTACCTTCTACATCACTTGACCTACTGTCAAATACACTTTCAAGAACTTCTTTTTCATAACTTAAGACACCTTCATGTATTAGATTTCCATACCCAAGCCCAGATTTGTCCCTAGTACTCATCTGACTATTTAGCAGTTTACTAAGGCCTTTAGAAGAACTTTGAAAATTCTCAAGTTTGGTTTTTAATTCTTCTTTTTCTTTTACAGCTTCTGATAATAGTTTCTTATGATATGTAAGCACATCAGTTTTATCATCTAAATCAATTTTCATAAATATAATCTTTTCCTCATATCAAAGTTGATTTTTCTGATGAGATACTAATTGAGCCTCTACCTTTTTTAAAGCTTGAGTATAGGCTTGAATTTCTATACTAGCATCACCAAGTTGTTCTCTTTGTTCATCATATAATTTTTTAAATTTAGCATATGATTCCACAAAATCTTTTGAACAAGATGTTACCTCAGTGTCTGAGCCTGAATTGCTGTACGCCATCAAAGTAAAGTTCTCTTGCTCATCCTCTGCATGACCAGTCCAATCAACACCTTCCCTATCAAGAGTTACCAAAGCTTTAGGTTCCTCCTATTTTCCAAGTCCCCTCCCATTATCTTTTGCTTTATATCTAGTGTTCCCTACATCTCTTCTTGTGCTTTCTTGATTTCCTTTTGATCTGCACCCTCTAGCAAACTGCCCTGTGTTATGGCAATTAAAGCACTCAACCTTGGTCTTGTCAAAGCCAACTGGTTCCTTGGCATCAAACTGCAGCCTTCTCCCTGTCTTTTTATAAAACTTCTTCAGTCTTATGGAAATCATGGCCACTTACCATTTCAAGTCTATATCTTCTAAATAAAACTCATCAACCTGTTCAAGATCTTCATGATCCAATTGTGGACCACTTGATAGATTAGCAAAGAAAGAGTACTTGAGTTCATCAATGTATGATGAAGGTCCTTCTTTTTATGAGTTATGGCCAAAAGAAGTAGAAACAGCATAAGCAGTACTAACATCATTAGTACTGTTAGTGCTTTCAGAAGAAACAAATGCTACATTCTGTGTGCTGGAAGATAATGCAGTAGAGCCTTTAATATCAGACTCAAAGACTCTAAGATTGTTATAGAGATCATCGAAGCTAAGAGTATCTACTCCTGACTTGGTCCTCATAATCAAGGATACTTGGGACCAGGAAGCAGGTAAAGACCTAAGAAGCTTTTGATTGGCATCTTCAGTGGAGACACCTGCACCATGAATCTCAAGTTGACTCAAAAGACTCTGAAACATGTCATAACCTTTGTGCAATCCTTCTAAGTTGGATACAGAAAATCTTTCAAATTATTGCTTGAGAATGTATTTCTGCATCTTCTTTGATTCATCATTTCCACCAAATCTGGATTTGATAGCTTCCCACATTTCTTTAGCATTAGTTATTTTGTGAAACTTCGCTAAATGGTCTTCTGGTATAGCCATAAGCAAGGTGGTTCTTGCTTTCCTTTCTCCCTCTCTAGCTAAAATTTCTTTGGCAGTTTTGGGAGGTAAAACCTTTATTTGTCCATTTGTGTCTGTTGAGACTTGTACTGGACCATTTTCCTTTTGTATGATTTCCCATATAGGATAATCTGTATGCCCTAAGTAATGTTCCATTTTCATGGCCCATATGTCATACTCACCTTTCTTAAGAATAGGGAGTATAATAGTTGACAAAGTGTGAAGGGCTTGTTGTGTAGGTGTAACTGGTGGTGGTGGTGGTGGTGGATTATCATCATGAAATTCATCTTCTCCTTCCATTGAATAGATCTAAAAGGTAAAGGTTTATAACAGATCTGTTTTGATTCTTCTTACTTAGAGTTTCTTAACAAGCTCTGATACCACTTGTTGATCCCAATGAATAGATCTTTCTTGCCTGTTAAGGGTGGTAGCTAATCTGGATAGATCCAAACTAACTACAAGAGAAACAATGACTATGAACAATATAAGTTATGCGGAAACTAACTTATACTGCTAAGAAGAACAATGAATAAAACAGAACTTTGATTACTATTAATCTGCTAGGTTACAGATTACTAACTATGAATATTTGTGAAACTTGTATATCTAACTAATGTCGTAGGGTTCCTTTTATACACCAAGGAAACCCTAATGGACTTACAAAATGCGTCAAGTGATCAATGCATATCTATTCCTAATATATCTCATGCATATCACTTAAGCAGTACTATATATATATATATGCTAGCAGTACTAACTTACTACTAACAGTACTAACTCTAACTGGCAGTACTAACAATGTACTGGCAGTACTAACTACTTAGTCTATTTTCTTGAATCTTTATCATTCTTCACCAGCAGCACTAGTAGAACTAGCAGTAGTAACTTGTATAAGTAGCAGCACTAAGTTGTAGAAACTTCTGAAACCCAACATTTGATAAGCTTGGCTTCAAGTTTGAGAC
Organism: Tanacetum coccineum; assembly: GCA_026074375.1. NCBI lineage: Eukaryota > Viridiplantae > Streptophyta > Magnoliopsida > Asterales > Asteraceae > Tanacetum > Tanacetum coccineum. Next base: position 15,489 of record BQNB010032489.1, on the reverse strand, counting down.
ACTTGTTGCACATTTCCACATAATTCACATAATCATTCATAGCAATAGTAGAATTCACATTTACAGAAGTATTCAAATTCACAGAAGAATTCACAACAACATTCACAATATCTTGAGAAATGATTTGATCCAAGAGTCGATCGTTTTCAATCAAAAATTATTTCTTTTGAATTTCAAAGCACTGTTTGTCTACATGATACTGTTGAGCAACAGCTTCCATCTGGTTAAAATCTGTTTGTACTTCAGTTATTTCATTTAAAAGATCTTTATCAAAAGCATTAAATATGTCTTTTAAGGTCTTTAAAAATGGAATTATTTTATTTTGAAAAATAGCTTTAGTGTGTTCAACCCCCATTCCCCTTTTGTTAAAGCATCGGACGTGATCCGCTTTTTCACCACATTGTCAAATTGGCCAAAATGGTATTTAAGCTTTTTAAGGCTTGTATTAACTAGGCTTACCTAGGAAGTTCCCGAGGAGCCTCAATTTTGACAGACGAAGAAGCAGATTGGTCAGTATTAGGGTGTAAAGCTTGTTCATCAGACAGTTCATGTTGTGGGACAAAACGTTTACCAAAATCTTCAGATAATCGATTTAATTCAGCATAATTAATTGGTTTAATGTTAACTTTCTTTTCTAAGACCATTGGATCACTTTGTTTTAAAAGCATTTTGGATCAACTCTCTTCCTCAAGCATCAAAGTCTCTTGAGAATCAGCAATTAAAATCACATTGGTTTCCTTAGCAATAACACTACCATCATAAAGCACTGGCCTAATCTCTTAAGATTTCTTAAGATAGAAAGGATTTTGAAAAACTAAGAACTTGTTTCAGGTTGTTATCATCGAAAACTTGTGGTTTCGTGAGCATGTGCACAGTTTGCGCGAATTGACCCATTTTACAAACAATATTGTCCAGTTCTTTAACTTTCTTTTCCAAAGAAATTTTTATATCAATATTCTTAGCTTCCTTTTCCTTGGATTCGTTTTTGAAAACATTAAATGTTTTTGTTAACAATTTATTTTCCTTTTATTGATCATAAAGAGTTTGTTTAAGATAGTTAATTTCTTTTTCAAAATCCAAACTGTGCATTTTTCTCTCGAATTATATCATCAATTATTAGCTTTTCTCAAGTACTTAAATCCACATTTTGTCTTTCTTCTAGCAATTTTACCAGTTCTTTGTATCTTTCAAGCTTAGCAGATAATGATTCATTGGCAATTAAATTGTCCTTATCGACCTTGTTGCAATTAGTTACTTGATTTGACAGTTGTTCTAACATAGATAATATTATGGCATCTTGTTGTGCAGAAGAATTTGTATCCTAAACAGCTGTATTTTGTGTTTCAAGTAGATACTGAGAGTAAGAAATGATATTGTTATCACTTGTTATCTCATTCTCTGGATAATTCACAAGATGAGTTTGTTCACAATATGACATCTCTTGCACACTTTGATTTAGAATATCAGTATGAGTATTTTCAGAGTGAGATACCTCGGAGAGAACATCTGATCCGTAACTAGACAAATTGGCCATAAGAACTGCCTTGGCTGTAGAGAAGCCGTCACAGTTGGAATCATATGCATCCAAATCATCTGCTTGATACGCTGCATTGTGTGTAATGACCGTTTGTGCAACTGGACCTTCTGCAATTCCGGGGTCTGCCAAGAATTCCAATTCTTCCTCATTTAGAACTTTACCATTTCTTTGTGCTTCAACCAGAATAACTTTATCCCTAACCAACGTAGCATCCCTTTTCCTCTTTGTCTTTGGGCATTGTCTTGCCATGTGACCTTCCCCTTGGCAGTTAAAACACTTCACAACTCTTTCTTGACTTGAATTATTCCCACCTATTTATGAGATGTTAGCCCTTGTTCCAGAAGTGCCAGCAGCAAATGATCCTTGTCTCCCCTAAACTGGTTAAACAGTCACCCTTCCATCATGAATAGTTGCTTGTTGTCTTTGGTTGGAAGAATTTCTTAGCTTATTGTTGGTAGTAGGGAAACGAGATGAGACGACAATCGATAGAAATGACATCATTTTGTTAATGGCATCAATAGGGTCATCTCCTTGCTTAAATACAGGAACTGCTAGACCAGAGTCTAACTGTAGAAATTCAGCCAAATGTGTTTGTTGATTAACTGTGGTGACAGTATATGCAATTTGAGGAAAAGATTGTGGTTGTGGGTAAGCATTTGGATATGGTGTTGATGGATAAGAAATTGCAAGCGGTGTGGATGGATAAGTAGTCGAGTAATGTAACCTTTACCCTTTTTGTGTTTTGAATATTTCATTTATAGTCCTTTGACTATTTGACTGTTGTCAATTTATTCAGATTCTGTATCGTGTTGACGGTGGTGATTTTATGAGATATGTGATGATTTGAGGTTTATTGTGATTAATAATCCCTTTTGGAAGGTATTATTGTGTTATGTGTATTCCGGGTGGTTTGACCCGTGAATTTTGAGAAATGCCAAAAAACGAGTCTGACACGTCCGTTAATGTCCAAATTGAGTTTTGAAGGGTTTAAAGTGAAAATATGTCATGTGAATACTCTAGGTTAATGGAAAAGTATTTTTAAAGTGAATAAAAATGCTAATTAACTTTGGGGTAAATTTTACGGTTGAGTTTTACGAGTATTTAAGTGATCCCGACACGAAAAGAAAGGCCCGAGACCCCATGGGATACCATGGCCGGTCAAAAGAAGACTAGGGAGACAAGGTGGCTTAATTTTAGCTAACCTTGTCCAAATTGTACATAAGATGCTTTCCTTATCCTCATTTTTACACATAGTTCATTTTCAAAATCAAAAAAATATCCTCTCCCTTCTCTCTTGTGTTCGTCCGCACCTACAACACACACACTCTTATAATTTTTGAAGTTTGATCAAGAAAACATGAAGACATAAATATTTGGGGTTGATTCTAGTGTTTGGTTATTCATTTAAACAACGTTTGGGTTGTCCGGTTCGTGTCGAAATCTACAAATTTGAAGATTTTCTTGTAAGTTTTCAAATTTAAATTTCATTTGTCCTTTTGGGTTTATTTTGATGCATAGATGTTAGTTGTACAAGTTGATCGTTGTGAAAATTTGCCACGAATGGATTCCAAAATCACTAGAAAGTGAAATTGATTATTTGTGTGTTAGGCGTATGATTTGGAACTGATGTATTTAGGACTTGAAGATATAAACCAAAAAGGCGATACGTAGCTAATAACTATTTTTAAAAATCCTTAATATAATGTATTTTGGAGTTTATGGACTCACGGCCCAATAAGTCTATTTGAGCCGCGGCTTAATGGGAGGGCTTATTGTGGTCCGGATTATTTCTACATATAAGTATATACTTATATATGTAAATGGACCTTGGTTTTGGACTTAAATAGTATTTTGGACTTATATATGTCCTAATGGACCCTTGTTGGGAGCGATATGTAGTAGTTATGAGAATTTTGATGGACTTTTGAAAGTGGAAATGTATTTACGAAGTGATATTGAACGATATTTTGGGAAAAACGTGTTGGTAAGCGTTAACGATTGAGATTTTGGAATTTTGTCGAAAAGTGTCGAATTTGTGAAAAATATTGAAAATAAGGTTTGAAACCTTGGGGAGAAACGTGTGTATAAACGAGAGTCATGTCAAAATTTCGTAAAAAGTTTATACTTAGAAAATTTCTTAAAAACATGATTTTTGATTTTAAATAATAAAATAATATTTAATTATTTTATTTTATTTATTTAATAAATTCACTAAAAGACGAAAAATATAATTTTTCTCGAAACTTCTCTAAAGTGTTTATTATGAGTAAACGTTTCATTTTCAACGGTATAATGATTATTTTGAAGTGACTAAGGTGTACCGAATGACTTGTCGAGATATATTTATAATAATTATTATAAATATTTATTATATTACTTATCTAATTACACTAAATAGTATAAGTATGTAATATCAAGGAATGAGATTGATATGATTATGGAGTTAAGTCGTCAACCATCACACCACTAAATTGTTTTGGGTAATTGTACAACGCGTCTAAACTATGCATCAAACGTGAAGATTGTTTTGGAATTGGATGATTAAATTGGGACATTAACTAACTAGGTCGTGTGGGGCGTCGTTGGCATTTGCTTGTGTGATTGATATTTGGTTGCTAAAGACTTGCATGAGTGAGTTGTCGTAGCCAACTTTTTACTGTTTTTATTGTCCGTTGAGGGAAAATATACTCAAATATGTTTTGAAATGTTTTGAATTGATCTGTGCGAAATGTGGTTTTGTTTTTGGGACAAGATATGTGCTTATGACTGCTATGTAAATATTGTGTGTTGCATGATTATTTGGATCGGATGGGTACGCCTACCCAGTATTGGTGTGATTATTAGAGCGGATGGGTACGCCTACCCAAGTTTGTGTGTGGTCCTGCCCTAATTTTAGTGCTCCGCTGTAGTCGCCTTTTAGGAGCGTAAGTTACCTATGGTTAATTGATTAAGCGGTGATGCTACGGTTTTTTCAGATATTCACTATCAATAGCACAATTGTTCTACGTTAAAATATTGGCACAACTTTTATGTTTAAGGTCAAACCTACAAGCTTACCAACATTATTATTGACGTTTTCGAGTATCATTTTCAGGTGAAGTGAAAGAAGAGTAGTTTGGTGATTTATTGCAAACTTAGAAAGTATCCAGTGAGTGATTATTTCGTTTGAAGTCTTGCTTGCTTTGCTGATTGATTTAGTTTCGTATTTTTTCGAATAAGTTGGGATTTATGTCCCCTGTGTGGGCATTTGGAATAGATGTAAGAGATGAGGATTTATAGTTGCATTTATGACATCACTTAGTTTTGTTCAAGGTTTGATGGTTTTTATAGCACTTGGAGTTTATGCAATGTAGTTTTTTCCTCTATTTTGTTCTTTGGTTTATGATTGATCATTATGTTGCATTCTCAGTTTTCGCCATATTCGGGTGTGACAGAATGTAATCAAGCCAAGGTTATAGAGAACTAGGTGGTTTGGACTCTAGACTATAACTATATGAGCCTCTCAATTGCGTATAGGATCTATGTGCGCGTGTTTCTGCTTCTGTGTGCCTTTGTGTGTTCGCGGTTTGGTGCCTAGTTTTATGCCAGTACCATTGAATGGGTGGGTTCAATATGGAATGAATGGGAAAGGATGCAAATATAAGTACGGTGGCCAACGTAGTTATAAGCGTATCACAACTCACTCATACTTGATAATGTTGTTCACATAAATTGATGTTGACACCGTAGGGTGGAGTTACGTGTATATCTGGTTATATATAGTAAGATATTCTATATATATGTGCGAGTCTTCCCATTTACCTAACGTTGCCTATGTTCTCCCTCGTGTGGATAATGCCGCCAAGGATGAGGACCCGAAGTGCTGGCCGGCTTGCTGCCGAATCATTAGGAAGGGGAACGGGTGTACGGGTTGGTAAAGGTGGAAGGGGTAGAGGACCTAGGGAAGGAAATGATGAGCGTGTTGATGAATTGAATGGTCAAAGGAATGACCAGGGTTTGGAAGCTAATGGGGGTGTCGAGGGAGTCAATAGGAATGCGGAGGGAGCCAATAGGGGTGCACCCGACTTCTCAACGATCATTGCCTAGCAATTGCAGAACCTCTTACCCGCCATGTTGGCTAACGTTAGTAACCGAGGAAATGTTAGAAATCAAAATGGTAATGTGGTTAATGAGAACGTTCAGGTGAACATTGGGAATGTGATAGTGAATGGCAACCAGGTAGGTTGTTCATATAAGGAGTTCTTAGCTTGTAACCCTAAGGAATATGATGGTGCTATAGTTCTTACTCGTTAAATTGAGAAAATGGAGTCTGTGCATGATATGAGTGGGTGTAGTATTGACCAAAAAGTAAAATACACTGCTGGTTCATTTGTGGGTAAGGCTTTAATGTGGTGGAACTCTCAGATCCGCACGCTAAGCCGGGAAGTTGTTGTTAGTATGTCATGGAATGACTTTAAGTTTATGATGATGCAAGAGTTTTGTCCTAGTCATGAGATGCAAAAGTTAGAATTTGAGTTGTGGAATCACGCCATGGTCGGGGCTGGCCATGCTGCGTATACTGATAGGTTTCATGAGTTGGCTAGGTTAGTTCCACATTTGGTAACTCCTGAGAGTAGGATGATTGAGAGGTGTGTGTATGGCCTTGCTCTACAAATCCGTGGGATGGTAGCAGCAACAGAGCCTAAGATTATATAGAAGGCTGTGCAGATTGCTGGTGCACTAACCGATGAGGCTGTTAGGAATGGATCAATTAAGAAGGTTGAGAAGAGAGAAAATGGTAGAGAGCCAAATAGAGATAGGAATGTGAAGGATGAAAATAAGAAAACTATGATTTAGGTTTCAAATATGAGATTGAGATAGCTAGCGGGCAGCTAGTAGAGATTGATAAGGTTATTAAGGGATGCAAACTAGAAATCGAGGGTCATGTCTTTGACATCGACTTGATACCTTTTGGACATGGGAGTTTTGATGTGATTATAGGTATGGACTGGTTGTCTAATTATAAGGCTGAAATAGTTTGCCATGAGAAGGATGGCAAGGTGTTTAGAGTATTAGGAGAGAGACCTGATGAGAAAGCGAGATTTTTAATGGGTATTAAGAAACAAGAAGAGATTGTTGTAGTTAGATAATTTCCTGAGGTATTCCCGGATGATCTATCTGGATTACCGCCTATTCGGGAAATTGAGTTTCGAATTGATTTAATCCCTAGAGCAACGCCAGTAGAGAAGTCTCCCTATCATTTGGCACCTTCCGAATTGGAGGAGCTGTCTGGACAACTCAAGGAACTCCAAGACAAAGGTTTCATTCGACCAAATTCGTCGCCTTGGGGAGCGCCGGTATTATTTGTTAAGAAAAAGAATGGTTCTTTTATGATGTGCATTGATTATAGAGAATTGAACAAGTTGACTGTTAAGAATCGTTATCCACTTCCTAGAATTGGTGCTCTATTTGATCAACTGCAAGGGTCGCCATTTTTCTCGAAGATAAATCTTAGGTCTGGATACCATCAGCTGAGAGTGCACGAGGATGACATACCAAAGACTGTGTTTAGAACTCGTTATGGACATTTCGAGTTCACTGTAATGCCCTTTGGTCTGACTAATGAACCAGCAATATTTATGGATTTGATGAATAGAGTTTGTAGGCCATATCTTGGTAAGTTTGTGATAGTGTTTAAAGAGGATATCTTAATCTACTCTAAGACTCAAGAGGAGCAAGTAGAACATTTAAGGTTAGTCTTGGAACTGCTCAAAAGGATAAATTGTATGCTAAGTTTTCTAAGTGTGAATTCTGGCTAAAAGAAGTGCAGTTTCTTAGGCATGTTATAAATGGTAATGGAATTCATGTGGACCCTAGTAAGATTGAAGCTGTTAAGAATTGGAAAGCCCCTAGAACTCCAACTAAGGTTCGTTCGTTCTTAGGATTGGCTGGGTATTACCGTAGGTTCATTGAGAACTTTTCTAAGATAGCTAAGTCTCTTACTATCTTGACTCAGAAGAGTAAGACTTTCGATTGGGGTGAGGAACAGGAATTGGCATTTCAGACCTTGAAGGATAAGTTGTGTAATGCGCATGTTCTAGCTCTCCTCGATGGACCAGAAGACTTTATGGTATATTGTGATGCGTCCGAGATAGGACTAGGTTGTGTGTTAATGCAAAGAGGTAAAGTGATAGCCTATGTGTCTAGGCAGTTGAAAATTCATGAGAAGAATTATACTACCCATGATTTAGAGTTAGGTGCGGTTGTGTTTGCACTTAAGATCTGGAGACATTATCTGTATGGGACAAAGAGTGTCATCTATACGGATCATAAGAGTCTTCAGCATATCTTTAGTCAGAAAGAGTTGAATATGCGACAGCGTCGCTGGATAGAGTTGTTTAGTGATTATGACTGTGAAATTCGCTACCATCCTGGTAAGGCGAATGTGGTGGCTGATGCCCTAAGTAGGAAGGAAAGAGTAAAGCCTAAGAGAGTTAGAGCTATGAATATGATCCTTCAGTCGAGTATCAAAGATAGGATACTGGCGGCTCAGAAGGAGGTTGTGGATGAGTTTGTAGTATTGCAGAAAGGTTTAGATGAGATGATAGAATAGAGAAGTGATGGAACTTTGTACTACCTGGATCGAATATGGGTACCTTTGAAGGGTGAGGTGAGAACCCTGATAATGGATGAAGCCCATAAGTCAAAGTACTCTGTACACCCAGGAGCTGATAAGATGTATATGACCTTAGAGATAGGTATTAGTGGTTGGGAATGAAGAAGGATATAGTTGTATATGTTAGTAGGTGTTTGACTTGTTTAAAGGTTAAGGCTGAACATCAGAGGTCATCTGGCTTACTGCAGCAACCTGGATCCTAAATGGAATGGGAAGAATAGCACAATGGGGATTTTGTTTCGAAAGTTCCGAGGACTAGTAGTGGCATGGACACAATCTGGGTCCATTATTGACCTGTTGACTTAGTCTGCTCAATTTTTAACTACAGTAAGGGTTTATAAGTATGGATAGGTTAGCTAGACTATATCTGAATGATATTGTAGCTAGGCATGGCATGCCGATCTCGATCATATCGGATTGTGATAGTCATTTTACGTCAAGGTTTTGGCAGTCAATGCAAGAGGCATTAGGAAACCGATTAGACATGAGTATGGCTTACCACCCTCAGACCGACTGTCAGAATGGAGGTGCAATTCAGGAACAATTGGAATACATGCTTAGAGCATACGTCCTTGACTTCGGGGGAAGTTGGGATGTTCATATTCCATTAGTAGAGTTTTCGTATAACAATAGTTATCATTCTAGTATGAGCTGTGAACCGTGTGAGGCTTTGTACGGTAGGAAGTCTCGTTCCCCGATTATGTGGTGATGACATCAAATAACGACTATTTTATAGCATAATTATCCCATGTATTTAACCCATTTTGTATAATTATTGCAAAGAATTGTTACTTAATCGTTTATATTTGAGAATTAGAATTGCAGTAATTATGGAGTACTTGGTGAATATTAGCAAAAGGCGCGCATTTTGGAGCTTAAACGAAGATATTTTGAAGATTAATGTTCTGACAACCAATACGCCGTATCCATCAAAGAAGATACGGTGTATATGTGCGTGCACTCACCAAAGACAAAGACCACATGATCAATACGTCGTATCCAGGGAAGACCAATACGCCGTATTAGAGATATAGTATGTGAATATTCTGGAAGGTATCAAACGTAGTCCCTACTCCAAGAAACCCTAATACGCCGTATCCACTAATACGCCGTATCCAAAACCTTGGATACGCCGTATCGACACCGACTCCAGACCCTATAAATAGAAAACTCAAAAACGAGTTTTAGGTGTGCTAAATCATATTCTCGATACCTAAACAACAAAAGTCGATTTTCAGAGGAAAAAAAGAGTAGAAGAGGTCTTGCAACGCATTCCAATCCATAGGAGACAATGTGTAATTTCTTATACTTTTGTAATTATTCAGTTTTTGGTATCATTCATTAACTCGGTTAGTTTACCTTGGCTAGACCATTACTCTTGTATTAATTATGATGTTTGAAGGCGAATACCTTCAGCTATTAGCCATTATTATGAAGATCTAAATGTTTGGTTTTGTTTATATATCAATTGCTTAATTTATCGTTGTATGCTTGTTTATGTTTATCAATTTATACTTTTTTATGTGCTTTTGTATGCGACTTATCATTCAACTAAATCTAGTGATACAAACCAAATAATCTAGATGCCAGGATGGCTCTCCATATAGTGATTTCTACATCTAGAATAATAGGATCATAAATATTATCCTGCTAAATCCATGCTAGGATACGCTTCTGGTTTAACTAGATATAGGATATTGCCTTTGGTTTATTGAACAAGTTGACTAGCAGGTGAACCTAGATAATTCAACAAATAACGTTTTGATTCCATTGGATAGTTCGACAAGTGGACTACTAGTGTATAAATCGCCATTAAGCAGTAAGTGGGTAAAGTCTCTATGAGCTAGGGTTTAACAAGATCACCATTGCTTTAATCCCTAAGATAGATTAAAATTAGCAAATAAGGATGCTTTATGCGGATGCTTTAATTGTGATAGAATTAATGTGTCTAGGTCTTAGTAAGAAGTCCTGCCTAAGTCTAAGAATGATATGCCACATCAAGATAAGTAATCATTTCACTGAATAAACAAACCAACTTCTAATCGGATTAATGATGGCTAATATAGTTTTATATCATAAGGCTTGACCACTCTTTTATCTTTAGTTAATTTGCTTGCGTGGGTTAAAGTGTCTTGAATTGATTGTAGTCACCACCAAATTCGTGCCAGTCTCTCAGGTTGAAAACCTCCCTTAACCTGTTAGAATTAGGATTAGAACTAACATAGGATTAGCATAGGTTTGACTTAGATAAAAAATTTTTAAGCTATTTCTTGGCTTATTTAGGCTTATATGCCACGTGTAGATTCCCAAAATCACTAGAAAAGTGATTTTGATTATTTTGTGTTATGACGTATGTTGTGGAATATTTTTGAGGCTTATGGTAGTAACCAAAAGCGATATGTAGCTCAATAGCTTATTTTAAAGCTTAATATACGTATTTTGGAGTTTATGGAGGACACCCCAACCCCGTCGGCCTAAAGTCTATTTGAGCCGCGGCTAATGGGAGGGTTCTTGTGGTGCGGATTATTTTTAATAAAAGTATATACTTATATATGTAAATGGACCTTGGTTTTGGATATGGATTATATTTTGGACTTATAAATGTCCTAATGAACCCTTGTTGCCTTAAGGCCCAATAAGCAATATTTAGTAGTTATGAGAGTTTTGATGGACTTTTGAAAGTGGAAATGTATTTACGAAGTGATATTGAACGATATTTTGGGAAAAACATTTTAGAAAACGTTAAAGATTGAGATTTTGTCGAAAAGTGTCGAATTTGTGAAAATTGATGAAAATAAGGTTTGAAACCTTGGAAAATGTTGTATAAACGTACGGGTCATGTTGAAATTTCGTAAAAAGTTTATACTTAGAAATTTTCTTAAAAACGTGATTTTTGATTTTTAAATAATAAAATATTATTTAATTATTTTATTTATTTAATAAATTCACTAAAAGACGAAAAATATAATTTTTCTTGAAACTTCTCTAATGAGTTTATTATGAGTAAACGTTTCATTTTCAACAATATAATGATTATTTTGAAGTGTCTAAGGTTACCGAATGGACTTGTCGAGATATATTTATAATTAATAATTATAAATATTTATTATGAGTAAACGTTTCATTTTCAACCATATAATGATTATTTTGAAGTGTCTAAGGTTACCGAATGGACTTGTCGAGATATATTTATAATTAATAATTATAAATATTTATATTACTTATCTATTTTCTCTAAATAGTAAAAGGCAATGTTGGCTATAGATGGTGTAGGTTTTGACTGGAGTGATATGGCAGAAGAACAGGTTCAGACAAACATGGCTCTAATGGCGTTTTCAGACTCTGAGGTATACAATGATAAAACTTGCTCTAAAACTTGTCTGGAAAAATATGAAACTCTTAAGAAACAGTGTGATGATTTAATTGTTAAGCTTAATCAAACTGAATTTACAGCAACTACTTTTAAAAGAGGTTTAGCAACTGTAAAAGAACAACTTATCACATATAGAAAGAATGAGGTTCTTTTTAGTGAAGAAGTTGCAGTTCTTAAAAGGGAAGTAGCTTGCAAAGACTATGAAATAAATGTGCTTAAAAGTGAGTTTGAAAAAGTTAAGCAAGAAAAAGAGGGCATTGAATTTAAAATTGAGAAATTTGATAATGCCTCAAAAAGCCTAAACAAGTTGTTAGAGAGTCAGATAACTGACAAAAGTAAAAAAGGTTTGGGGTATAATGATGTTCCTCTGCCCCATCCTTTATTCTATAATTGACCTACAAAACTTGATTTGTCTTATTCTGGTCTTGATGAATTCAAAGACCCTGATTTCAAAAGTTATGGTTCTAAGGATAGTAAGCTAGAGTCTAACATTGTTTTTGATACAAAATCAGATGATTTTAAGGAAAATTCTAATGACTCTTTGGTAAAAGAACAAGTATCAGAAGACACAAGTAGCTTTGTTAAGTCTCCACTTAATGCTGATAAAGAAACTATTTTTCTTGTTGATAAAAAGATAGAGTTTGTCATACCTAAAAATCATGAAAAACCAGCTAAAAAGTCATTAGGTATGCTGAGATGTATAGATCACTGATAAGTGTAAAATACACATATCTCTTAACACCAAAAATGACCCTAAATGACCAAAAATACAGTGAAAATGGCAAAGATATGTGTGTTTTTGTGTTTTGTGTATGCAGGTATGGATAAAGCAAAAATCAGAAGGAAATGATCAAAAAAGGGCAAACACGAACACGAGAACGGAAGAGTGTACAAGAGCAGGAAGCTAAAGTCAAAAAGTCAACCTTCAGTCAACTCCTGGTTAACAAAAGTCAAGCCACAAAAGACAAAATTCTAAAGTTACACAAATGGTCCCTAAGCCTAAATGGGCCAAAACCTATTAAAACCATACCCGGACCTAAAAATCACAACCAATAGTCCAAGCCCAAAACCAAAACCCATAACCTATAACCCTAATACTAAGTCCAGGGACTTGTTCTGCCAATTTCAAAACTTTACACCACTTCCATAACAAAGACAAGGACTTAATTAGGCCAAATACCCACATACTTGACACCCTTTTATTAAACCCCCTTTTTTTTTTTTGTTAAAAATTGGGCGGGAGATATTGTTTTACTATTCATCATCCCTAACCTTTCACCACGCACTCAAGACAAAGGGCAATTACCAATTAAGGGGTGAAATGGACAATTCAGGTGACATAGTACAAGATGGCAGGGTTTTAAACGTCATTTCAAGCATGCTATTGGTCAAGTACTAAAGGGGAATGACACGTTGGCCAAATAAAGAAGCACACAAGGAGAGTGATTTTTACACTACAAACACTCACAAAGAAAGCACAACAGACCAAGCCACGGATTGCCACGCTGGCAATCCGTGTGATCCCAAAGATGATCCAACGGCTAAGCTTAACTCTCCAATGATTAGAAGATCGTACGGCAATGATTGAAGGGAGCGTGTAGAGGGCTCAGGGTCTAGAAAGTTCAGCTGCAGGCTATAAATAGCCCACACTATCACACACACAAGGGACCTAGTTTTTTTTCTTTCTTTTCCTAGCTTTAGTTTAGCTTAATTTTTAGCTTAATTAGTTCTTGTAATCTTTCCATTTCCGTTTTCAAAGTATTGTACTCAATTTCAGCTTAATATAATCAAGTTTTAGTTTCCTTCTCATTATCCTAATCTGTCTTAAGTTTCTACTCTCATGTTACTATTGACAAGCTTCCATAAGCTCATTTTAGCTCATCCAAGTCTATAAGCTTGGATTTGAGCTTAACTAAACCTTAATCATATTTAAACTTTAAAATCAGCTTAAAACACCCTTGCTTATTGAATTTTGGACTTTTGGAAGAGAAGCTAGCTATGGAAGAGCTTCTATGGACTTAACTGGCTTATCTTAGGATAAGCCAGAGCTTGTAGATGCTCAATTGAGCTTATTAAGCTTCTGTTTAGCTGAAGCAACTTGTAAGTTTTCATTTAAATTCCTTTGTCTTTTAATTTCTAGTTTAATGCTTGCTTATTTGCTTATTAGTTTTACTTGTGTGCTTATCTAGTGTTTATTTGTGTTTGTTTTAATCTACTTATGCTCATTAGTAATCTGTTGTTAGTTAAAATAGTTTAGATCATAGTTTTTCTTCATTTCTGTCCTAAAACCATAAAAAACCAAAAATAGTAGTTTAGCTTTTAGATTTTAAGTTCTAGCTTAATTGATTATTGATCTATGCTTGTTAAGCTTGTTATAAGCTGTTGGATGTCTGGTAATAAGAGTTTGTTAAAGAGATTTTCATTTCACAAGTCTTATTGAAATCTATCAAAACTAAAGGAGTGTTTGGTTTAACTCAGTTTGACCTCTTAAAGTCAAACTGAGTTGTGATCTTTGCTTGAGTGAGTTTTATAATCATTTTTAATTAATTATGAAATAGTTTTCATAAGTTAGTTTTCAAAATTTAATAAGTTTGAGCTTATTTTGCTTGTGTCAGCACCAGGGCAATTTATTTTTCTTCTAGCTTGTTAAAATTTGATCCAAGCTTGTTAAGGCTTGGTTTGTGATTGCATTGTGTTCAAAAGCACTCAAATAGAGTGTGTAATGCAGGAGAAACAATTTTGGACACCTGCATATTAGTTTTGTGCCTAAGTCATTTGCATCAGCAGTACTAACAACAGTTAGTACTGCTGTCTTTTCCAAAAAAGCTTTTAAGCTAGTTTAATTAGCTTTTAGATTTTAAAATTCAGTAGACATTTAGGTTAAATATAGCTTAACTTAGATTAAATCTTGTTTTCTAATTTTTAGCTTATTCTCTTAGGTACATTTGCTATCAAAAGTTCATAAAAGCCTCAAAAAGTCAAAAACAGTAGTAATGTAATTTAGTCTTTTAAATTTTGAATTTTAAGTTGTAGTATCTTATTTTCTTGCTTGAATTTATGGCTTATGATTAGATTAATTAGTTTTCATAAGCTCAGCTTAGGACTTGGCTTATTTAGCATTTGAGCTTTTCTTAAAATTGTGCTTTTTAAATTGTTTCCTGAGTTTAGCACTTTGATCTTCAAATTCAGATAGTGTAGAGTGTTAGTGGCCAAATAAGCTGATTAGAATTAGCTTGTAGACATCTTAAGCTACCTAGAACAACATGTGGTTTGTAATTTGAGCTTAGTTTGAGCTTTGTGCAAATTGGAAACAAGAAATTTTGAGCTTAAAAGCTCACTTACTGCATCAGCTTATTTAACAAGCTCTTTTAGAGCTTAATATTTGTTTTCGGCTTATACTCCTTTCATTAAAGTTGTTCAAAAAAGTGAGTTTTATAAGTTCTAGCTTTTGGTTTTCAAAAATAATAAAAATAAAAAAAAAGTGCAAAAAGGGTGTTGCCAGTCTCGAACCCACGACCTCTCCGACACAATACACACGTCTTACCAATATGCTACAATAGCTCATCCATCCACTTCTCTTAACATTTAATACTTGTACACATTTTAATTTTCTTTTTTCATTATAAGCCGTAGCCTAATAAGCTACTTTCACAGCTTATTCGATAAGCTGAGCTGCTTCTTTTATTTTTCTAGTAAACCTTGTTTCATTTTAGACTTTTCCTGAATTTTTCACATTTTTCCAGCTAGTAGATTATTTTTAATCATTTTTCTTAGGTTTTAATTAGATTAAAATAGTTTTTAATTCATAATAAATTTAAAAATAATCAAAAAAATAATTTTCTTTTTCTTAAAATTTTATTTAGTCATATTTTAGGAAAAGAAATTTTGTTTGCATTTTTAGGAGTTAATTTTAATATACTTGCT
>BQNB010032488.1:0-53126 GCA_026074375.1 Tanacetum coccineum | reverse complement strand
TTAATCCCCGCATAACCGATTAATCGCTAGGCGCTACCCGACCGCTCCGGGAGCGCCTAGCGATTTTTGCAACCTTGCATGGAGTAAGATCCCACCTATCCTCGTGTTAAGTCAGAGAGATTTAATTAACGAATTTAGAATACCAACGAAAAGAACAAATCTATGTATATGAATTGTTTAAACCTAGGTCCCAATTATCAAGTTGATGAGAGCATGAAGGAATGGCTCGTACGGGGTCATGTGAGTGTCCATGAAACAACGTAAGGACGTGTGACTCCGAGTCTAGCTACAAGACTCATA
Source organism: Tanacetum coccineum (assembly GCA_026074375.1). Lineage (NCBI taxonomy): Eukaryota > Viridiplantae > Streptophyta > Magnoliopsida > Asterales > Asteraceae > Tanacetum > Tanacetum coccineum. Next base: position 52,826 of record BQNB010032488.1, on the reverse strand, counting down.
AATAAAGAAAAGCGCTTTTTGGGAGGCAACCCAATATTTAATTTCCAGCATTTAGGAGTGTCTTGTGTTTTAACTCTTTATTGTTTATTCTTCTGTGTTTGAATCATTTGTAATCATGCTTTGTTTTGTTTTTAACCTCGTCTTATTAACAATAAAAGGTATTTTGCATCAAATAAGTGTATGGGAAAATATCCGGTTTATAAGAACGAATTCAAACATATAAAATAAATTGTTTAGATTAATTCGCGTCAGTTTCGAGTCATGTGATTGTGATAATTAATCTCAGGTTTTATGCAGTATTTTACAGGAAGTAACCAATAGAATTGTGTGCAAAAAAATTTCCAAGAAAACGAATGTGAATTTTTCACAGAGGCTAGAGACAGCGTCAGGGTTATTCCTGACGACGTCAGGTCTCTAGCTTGTGAAAATCCAAATTATTTTATTATTTTTGAAAAATAATTTTGCATAATATCCCAAATTTGTAATTTTCTTATAAACCTGCAGAAACCTATGATTACATCATCACTTTTATCCTATCTTTACTGCTTTTAAAGAGTCAACCCTAAAAGTTTCGTTGTATATATCATTATTCCACCGATTTTATGCCAGGTGTAGTTGTCTTTGTCTTTGATTTACAAGTTATATTTGATGAGAAGAAGCTCAGAAGTTCTTAGAAAGTTTCCAGATGACGACTCTTGGATGAATATTTAGCCAGTTATCGCATGTTTCTTCTCCTATATTGAGCAAACCAGGGGAGTACTAGTTTCTTTTACTTGTTTTCTTTTCCCTTTATTCATTTTACGAGTACTTTTAAGAACATTGGGGACAAAGTTCAACTTAAGTGTAGCAGGGAAATAAGCCTTAAAAACTATTCCTTCAATTGCCATTTTCCTTGTCTTTAAAATGATGGGTAATATATCAAAACATAGCATAGACAGTAGTTTTGACCCAAATTTAAGATTTTTTATGACTCATACCGACGAAAACCGAGTATTATTAGTGTCTCATGGATAGGAATTTGTATGACTAGCACAAAAACCCTCAAAATTCCACCCCAAAAATGTGAGGCTCGCCTTTAGATCATTAGGAATTTGGGTATCTATTTTTTATATCCAAGATAATTTTACCTTTAGCTTTCTCGAGTTAAGGAGTGAGCAATCATGTGTATCTATTCCATCGTTTAGATGGTGTATAATTTAGGACCCCACTTAAATGGATCTGAATCCCTAGCTTGTATAAGGTTTAGTTATGCAAGATAAATCCTACACAACTATGATAGAAACTTTGTTTGATAATACTAAAGATTACACAGAATCTAATCTTTAATATAAGAAGAATTTTTCAATGAAACAGTAATTCTAATGAACACATAGATTAACAAACAAAAGCTTCAATATATTAATACGAATACTCTAACTAGTATTATGGTTACAAAACCTTGAAGCTATAACAATTCTATGAACTACTCATTTTTGGTACATAGAACTCTATACCATAGGACCTCCTTTTATACACCAAGGAGTCCTAACCGGCTTACAATATTTTCCTAAGTTATCATGATCTTCTAAACAAATAACTTATACGTATCTTTTAAAAAAATATCTCATACATATATCATAAGCAATCTTTATCTTTTCTCTGAGCAGTCTTTATCCATCCATTGATAGTAGAAACTCTTTCAGCAGTCTTAATCTTTCAGCAGTTGTAACTTTGTACTAGCAGCATTAATTTTGAACAAGCAGTAGTAACTTATACACCAGCAACATTAACTGTGTACAAGCAGTAGTAACTACTTAAAATATTTTCTTTAATCTTCATCACCAGCACTAACTTTACTCTAGCAGTACTAACATATACTAGCAGTAGTAACTAGCAGTACTAATATACACTAGCAGTATTAAGTTACACTAGCAGTAGTAACTATGAACTAGTAGTACTAACTACTTAGCATATTTTTCATTATCTTTGTGCTAGCAGTAGTAACACACACCTGAGCAGCAGTAACTCTAAGATCATCAAGAAGTCTTTTAATTCCAACAATATATGTGGTTTCGTTACCTTTTCTGGAGCAGTGGTATCGGCTTAAAATTATATGAGTGTACCGGTAGTGTATTAAATTCTAGAACTTGTTTTTGTGATGCATCCTGAGACCGCCTAGTGAGAATTAAGATTTGCTAAATGATAAGAGGCACTAGGATTAACCCATGTTTTAAACCTATAATTGTTATGATGGTCACCTCGATCATATAACTATCCCACACCCTTGCCATGCACTAATTTTTAGTGCAGGATACCCCTAGTACACTCCTCCGGGCCTATTCTTTTCACGGTTCTTGTAATTTTCTGGTTAATCCGGACTATTAATGAAGAGAATTGTTAACCCTACAACCAATCGTTACAACCCAAATCGCCTTAGCCTACCTTGTATGTAATCGCTTTTAGTACATTATTGTTCAACCCAAGTTAATTATTTGAGTATACGGTTGCTAAGTCCTTATCCTTGTAAATATAGTTTTGGGACGATTGGGATTCATGGTAGTATTTATTTTGCGGAATAATGGGGAAGAAAAGTTAAATCATTACCCTCATATTTGTTTGATAGTCTCAACATTATGTTGATCTACCTCAATTTGAGCCATTAGTTAAATTGTAATTAGGAGTTAGCAAAAACTCAAGTGTAGGGGTTGTGTTTATAACCCCAAGTGATGTATTATGTTTATTCAAAAAAAAGAGAAAAGGAAAAGAAAAGAGATTGATGTAGAGTTTTGTAGAGTTTGTATATCTTTGTCTGAGTCTTTGGTGTTAGGATTAAAAGTCTTCTTGATATTGTTTGAATTACTGCTGGTCATGTTTGTGTTAATGCTGATCAACTGGAGTTAGTACTACTCAAAGACTTTAAAGAAAATATGCTAAGTGTTTACAATTGCTAGTACACAGTTAGTACTGCTAGTGAATATTAGTATTGCTGATGAACTTCAAAGAAAATATGCTAAGTAGTTACTACTGTTAGTACAAAGTTAAGACTGCTCAATTGAAGTTAATGTTGCTAGTAAAAATATGCTTGAAGTTACTACTGCTAGTGAATATCAAGTTAAAGTTTGCTAGTTAGTAATTGCTTAAATGATATGTATAGAGAGATGTTTATATAAAAGCTTTTAGATACTTAGGAAAGATTGTATAGCCGACTAGGACTCTATGTGAATAAAAGGAGGTCCTAGGCATAGAGTTTAGATGTACCAAAACGAGCACAGCAGAACCAAAAAACCAAAAATATTAATTAAGTCTTAAATAATTCATAAGCTTCAAGGTTCCTACTTTTTTGTAACCTAATACTTTGAGAGTATATTGGAGCTTATTTGTTGAATTGTATGTTCATTGAATTACCGTTTCATTGATAATTCTTCTTAATATTAAAGATTATATTCCGCATAATCTTTAATACATTCAAACAAAGTTTCTACTATAGTTGTGTTAGTTTATCTAATATAACTTAATCCTTAAACAAGCTTAAGGAATTTGAACTATTGAATTGGGATCAACAAGTGGTATCAGAGCTTGTTAAGAAGCTTTGAAAGAGAAGAACTTGTTTTTATACACAATATTTTTTTTTAAAGATATGGATCAAGATTCTGCACACATGGTGGCTGCATTTAAAGTTCCCAAGCTTAAACCTGTAGGTATGAATCTGCATGATTGGTATGAACAATATATCCTATAATAAAAAAAAAAAGACTATGCACTATGGGAAGTCATAGAGAATGGTGCAACCTTGCCAAAAACAATTATGGAAGGAGTTATGACAGAGATGCCTATTACAACTACTGAAGAAAAGGCTCAGAGAAGATTAGAGGTGAAAGCTAGAAGTACTTTAATGATGGGCATTCCCAATGAACATCAGTTAAAGTTTAACTCTATAAAGAATGATAAGAAGTTGCTGGAAGCTGTTAAAAGAGATTTGGTGGGAATATGAAGCTACAAGAAAGACTCAAAAGAATCTCTTAAAGCAGCAATATGAAAACTTCATTCTCACATAGCTAAGAGATGCTTGATCAAACTTTTGATAGGCTTCAAAAGCATATGATCAGTTTGGAACTGTCTGTATGAAAAAGCTTTCACAAGAAGATGTTAATCAAAAGTTATTAAGAAGTTTGTCACCTGAGTGGAACACACATGCTGTTGTGTGGAGGAATAAAGCTGATTTAGACACAATGAGCATGGATGATCTCTACAATAACCTCAAGGTGTATAAACCAGAAGTTAAAGGGATATCTAGCTCAAGTTCAAGCACACAGAATATGGGTTTTGTGTCCTATTCAAATAACAACACTAGCAGCACTAATGAAGCAGTTAATACTGCTCATGGAGTTTCTATTGCTATCACTCAAGTTAATGCTGCTTACTCTACAAATATTGATAACTTGAGTGATGCTGTTATTTATGCATTCTTTGCTAGTCAACCAAATAGTCCTTAACTTGTACATGAGGACTTGCAACAAATCTATCTAAATGACATGGAGGAGATGGATTTGAGATGGCAAATGGCCCTGTTGACTATAAGGGATAGAAGGTTTTTGAACAATACAGGAAGGAAGCTTACTGTTAATGGAAATGAGACTATTGGTTTTGATAAGTCCAAAGTAGAGTGCTACAACTGCCACGAGAGGGGACATTTTGCTAGGGAGTGCAGAGCTCCAAGAAATCAAGACAACAAGGAAAGCTGAAGAAGGAGTGTGCCTGTGGAAACATCTACTTCCACAGCTTTAGTGTCATGTGATGGTCTTGGTGGATATGACTGGAGTGATCAGGCAGAGGAAGGGCATAATTATGCACTCATGGCTTTCTCATCTTCAAGTCCTAACTAAAAGGTATCCAATGATTCTATTTGTTCAAAATCTTGTTTGGAAACTGTTAAACTTCTTAAATATCAAAATGATCAACTATTCAAAGATTTAAAGAAATATGAGTTAAGGATCTAGGTAAAAGACAGGTTTAGAGTCAGTGGAAGAAAAACTTGAAGTTTATAAAGCAAATGAGTCTATTTATTTACAAGATATTAAGGGCTTAAAATTTAAAATTCACATAGAAGAAATAACTATTAGAGTGCTTAAGAAAAAGCTTGACATAGTTCAAAAAGAAAAAGATGGCATTCAATTTAATGTAGATAAATTTGAACATGCATATAAAAGTTTAAACAAGCTCATAGATTGTTAGATAGTTGACAATTACAAGAAAAGTTTAGGCTATGAAAATTATAATGGTAGTTCCACCTCCGCTACACAGGAAATTTCATGCTCAACACATGAACTTGTCCTTTTACTGGTCCTAGATGAGTTTGTTTATGAGCTGTAGAAGAAGAACAGTAAGCTGATGTCTAGTAAGAAGAACCTAAGGAAGTTAGGAAGAATGATGATGCCCCATGTATAGAAGAATGGTTGTCAGATGAATGAGGAAGAGAATTGTGCTCAGCTAAAAATTGAAAAGAAAAAACATGTTAGGCCTAGTATTTATTTAAGAAGAGTTTTTGTCTAAATCAAACAACAAGAAAAAACTATACTAGGAAAACTATTAAAAAGGTTGAGCAACCTAAGCAAAACACTCACAGTCCAATAGGCAATCAGAGAAATTGGAACAATAAGATGTCTCAAAAACTAGGAAGCAATTTGTTTGAGATGTTTAATAAGCCATGGTTAAGTGTGTGGGAAAAGCTTTGATCATTTGCAGGGTTGATTGCAATTATCATCATAAACCAGTTTCTAAAAATCAAGGATGGTAAAACCTGTTGGAACAATGCTCAACAGGGTGAATCACAAAACTTTGCTAAAAAGACTCACCCTTATGATAAAAAGAACTTAGTTCCAAGAGCAGTACTAATGAAGTCTGGTTTAGTATCAGTTAATACTGCTAGACAAGTTAATGCTTCTCACTAAAAAACAGCAGTGAATGCTGCTAGACCAATGTTATATCTCTCTAAAATAGCACATTCAACTGTTAAGAGACCCATTCATAAGAACACAACATTTAAAAACAGTAATATTAATCAAAGGGTTAATACTGTTAGGGGTAAAAAAAATACTGTTAGGCCAAAAGCAGTAGTTAATGCTGTTAAGGGAAATAATTTTAATGCTGTTAAGGCCTCGGCTTGTTGGGTTTGGAAGCCAAAGCATAAAGTTTTAGACCATGTTTCTAAACACAACAGTGCATCAATCACCCTAAAAAAGTTTGATTATGTTGATGCACAGGGCAGATCTAAGTCAGTGATGGCTTGGGTCCCTAAAAGAAACTAATTTTCTTACCAAATGTGTAGGGCAATCCACAAATAGATTTACAGGATAAGGTATTAATGTGATAGTGGAATGCCTCAAGGCACCTAACAGGAACATGTCCTATCTTACAACTATTAAGAGATAGATCCAGGATATGTTGCTTTGGAGGGAACCCCACAAGGATGGGAAAAATCACAGGAAAATGTATCATTAAAACTGGTAATCTAGATTTTGAAAATGTGTATTTTGTAAGAGAGTTAAAGTTTAATCTCTTTAGTATCTCACAAATGTGTGATAAAAAGAATAGTGTTCTTTTTAATGACACTGAATGTATTATTTTATCTCCAAACTTTAAGTTAATTGATGAAAGTCAAGTTTTACTTGGAGTTCCTAGAAAGAACAATATGTATAGTGTTGATTTAAAGAACATAATTCCTAAAGGAGGTTTAACTTGCCTTTTTGCAAAAGCCACATCTGATGAATCTAAATTTGGCATAAAAGGCTAGGTCACTTAATATTTAAAACCATGAATAAATTAGTTAAAGGAAATCTTGTAAGAGGTTTACCTTCCAAAAATTTTGAAAATGATTAAACTTGTGTTGCTTGTCAAAAGGGAAAGTAGCACAGAGCCTCTTGTAAGTCTAAAACAAAGAACTCAATCAATCTCCTTTACATTGTTGCATATGTACTGTTTTGGTCCAAAATTATTGTGAAAAAAGCCTTATGAAGAAAATGTATTGCCTAGTTGTCACAGATGATTATAGTAGGTTTACATAGGTTTTCTTTCTAGCTACTAAGGATGAGACTAGTGGCATTCTTAAGTCCTTTATAACTGGGATAGAAAATCTAGTAGATCACAAGGTTAAGGTGATTAGAGGTTTATAATGAGGAACTGAGTTCAAAAACAGAGAAATGAATCAGATTTGTAAGATAATGGTATTTTTGGAGACAAATTAGTATGCTAGAACTCCTTAACAAAATGGAGTTGCTGAGAGGAGGAATATGACACTAATTGAGGCTGCTAGGACTATGCTAGCTGATTCTAAGTTGCCAACTACTTTTTGTGAGTCAGAAGCAGTTATTAAACTGCTTGCTATGTGGAAAATAGAGGTGTTAAAATATATGAACTTTTCCACTGTTAGAACACAATACCAACTTTTAAGTTTTATGAGACCATTTGGGTGTCCTGTTACCATTCTCAATACCATAGATCATTTAGGCAAATTTGATGGTAAGGCTGATGAAGGTTTCTTTGTTGGATACTCTTTGAATAGTAAAGCCATTTGAGAAGTATTTTTATTTTTTCAATAGTAAAAACAAAGGATAGTTGAAGAAAACTTCATATAGGTTTAAGGTGAGAGTACACCTAATGCCTGTAGGTAATGTGGACCAGATTGGCTTATTTGATATTAAATTCACTAACAAGAACCATGAATTATGAATGAGCCAATTGTTGCAGGTACACAGTCTAATGGTTTTGCAGGTACAAAAGCAAGTGATAATGCATGTCAAGCTAAAAAGAAGACAAAACCTATCAAAGATTACATTTTGCTACCATTATGGACTGCTGATCCATCATATTCTCAAGATCTAAAGAGTTCTCATGATGATGGATCCAAACTTCAAGTGATGATGGAAAAAAGGTTGATGAAGATCCAAGAAAAGAAAAGTGAATGTAGATGGATCAAGAGAAGAAGATAATTGTTAACAGCACCTAATAATGTTAATGGCTTGCTGCTGGCACAAATTGAAATGAGGTTAATGATGTTGGTGAAAAAACAAGCATTGAACTTCATTGATCCAAGAGATGGCCTCTTTTGGAAGAATATACATATTTGACTTCTCAAGAGATGATGAAAATGATGGTAGCAGTGCTGACATAAATAATTTGATACAAACAATCCAAGTCAGTCCTATTCCAACTACAAGAATTCATAAAGATCATCCTCTTGATCAAGTGATTGGAGATTTGCAATCAGCTACACAAACAAGAAAGACGTCAAAGAATTTAGAGGAACATGGGTTTGTTAGTTCTATTCAACAAAGAACAAACCATAAAGACCTTTAAAACTATTTGTTTGCTTCTGTTTTTATCACAGGAAGAACCCAAAAAGATAATTCATTAATGCATGAAGGTCTAAGAAGCTGGATAGAGGCTATGCATGAAGAGCTTGTACAATTCAAGTTACAAGAAGTTTGGACTTTAGTAGATTTACCAAATGGAAAAAGGGCTATAGGCTTTAAATAGGGTTTAAGGAATAAAAAGGATGAAAAGGGAATTATGATAAGAAATAAAGCAAGATTGGTTGCTCAAAGGTACACACAAGAAGAAGGGATTGACTATGATAAAGTCTTTGCTCCTGTTGCAAGAATTGAAGCAATTAGGCTATTTTTAGCTTATGCTTCATTTAAAGATTTTGTGGTTTATCAAATGGATGTAAAAAGTGTTTTTCTCTATGGGAAGATTAAAGAATTAGGCTATGTAAGTCAAACCACCCAGGATTGAAGATCCAAACTTTCCTGAGAGATAAACAAGGATGAAAAAGTATTGTTATGGACTACATCAAGCTCCTGGAGCTTGGTATGAAACCTTGCCAACATATCTGTTAGACAATGGGTTTCAAAGAGGAAAATTTGACAAGGCCTTATTCATCAAAAGGTACAAAGGTGATATTTTACTGGTACAAGTTTATGTGGATGATATCATCTTTGGTTCAACAAAGAAGGAGCTATGCATTGCATTTAAGAAGTTGATGCATGAGAAATTTTTCAGATAGTTCTATGGGAGAACTTACATTCTTCTAGGATTACACAAGTGAAGCCAGAAAATGATGGCATATTTGTTAGTCAAGATAAATATGTTGAAGAAATTTTAAAAAATTTATGTTTACAAAAGTCAAGACTGCAAGCACACCAATGGAAACTCAAAATCCTCTACTCAAGGACGAAGATGGTAAAGAAGTGGATGTTCATATGTTTAGGTCAATGATTGGTTCAATGATATACCTTACATCTTCAAGACCTGACATCATGTTTGTAGTGTGTGTCTGTGCTAGATACCAAGTCAATCTAAAGGTTTCATATCTTCAATGAGTTGTGAAAAGGATTTTTAGGTACTTAAAAGGTTAACCAAAATTGGGCCTTTGGTATCCAAAAGATTCTCCTTTTGATTTGGTAGCATACACTGATAGTGATTATGCTGGAGCAAGCTTGGATAGGAAGTCTACAACAGGAGGTTGTCAATTCCTTGGATGTAGATTAATATCATGGCAGTGCAAGAAATAGACAGTGGTTGCAAATTCCACAACAGAAGCTGAGTATGTGGCTGCTTCAAGTTGCCGGGTGGAACAAGTGCTTGGTTCAAATCAACTCTTGATTATGGTAACAATTTAAGCATACCAAAATCTTTATTGACAATAACAGTACTATTTGCATAATTAAAAATCTTGTTTTTCATTCAAAAACAAAGCATATAGAGATTAGACATCATTTTATTAGAGATTGCAATGAAAAGAAATTGATTCAAATGGTCAAAATCCATACTGACAAGAATGTTGCAGATTTGCTTACAAAAGCTTTTGATGTAAGTAGATTTCAATATTTGATTGTTAGTATTGGAATGCTAAATCTTTAAAGTCTTTTATCTCTTTATGTTTTTGTAGAGTTTTGTATGAATTAGTACTGTTATTCATGTCATTAAAAGTTTATGCTGTTAAGTATAATTAGTACTGCTGGTTATACTTAATACTGTTGAGTTTCTACTGTTAGTTATACTTAATACTGTTAGGTATAATTAATACTGTGATAATTGTGAAAATTGCTATGGCTTATGTTTTCTTGGTTTTTGGACTAACATTTTGCAGGAAAAGCAAAGAAAAATGTTAGATTAATGACGAAAAAGCTGTTTGGAATGGAATTGGAGTTAAAAAAAATGTTTTCAATCCCCGGCAACGGCGCCAAAAACTTTGATGTGTTTCAAAAGCTTTAAATTTATAAGACTGAAAATACCGAACAATTATATGGAAACACACGGGTAAAGTATAACCCTCGTTTATAATATAGTATTGTAGGTAAGTCAGGTCGTTCCACAGGAGATTGGCAATTCTAAGATAAAGTCGATAATATTACGAAAAAGGATTATCTTATAGAGTGTCACGGGTCTAAAGATAACGGTCTAATTCAATTAAAAGGCATGTTTGGTTAATGGAACAAGAAATATAATAGATAAACTTGAGTAGATGAATGATTCACGGATGTAATTATAACCGTTTTAAGAATGTTTAGTTGCTTAAAAAGATCGTCTATTATTCATAATGAAAAACCCTTTCGGCCTTTATCTTTAATTATGAAAATGCTTTAAGTGTAATCCGTGTTTGATGATAAGTAATATAAGCTTGCTAAACCAAGTTCGTTAGACATGTGGTTTAGCGTTAAACCTTTTTGTACTTGGGTTAATGTTCGTTTCCTTAGCCAATCCTCACAAGGCTAAGGTCTAGTTGCCATAGACAAACAACTTGGAAATCAACCATTTAGTCCGGAGTCTTTCGACCTATATCCGGAATGAATGGAGATCAAACGAAGATTAAAGAATCCAAGTCCAAGAACATCAAGCTTGTATTATTTATATCAAAAATTCATTCAAATAGTCAAGTTTGATCCATTATATCCATATAGTTCCTAACCAAACATGTTAAACTACTCAATAACCATAATAGCAACACATTGAACAAGTAAGATAGATCCAAAATTCATTTCATAAAAAGATGGAAACATGTTTCTTTACCAAATTTCAAGAACAAAGATCCAATCTAACAATTTCTTCTTAGAACAAAGATATAACTGATGTCTAGCACCTCCAACTTCTGAAATAACAGAACTTTGCTTGCTCTTCTACCCGGAAAAGATGAAGATGAAGGTTTTACCCTTCAAATCTTCCTAAGAACTTTCTTCCACTCTTGGAGAGTGAATTAGTGTGTTATATGAACTGATGTTGTTGTTGTAAGTGATATTTTCTTCTCCAAATCGTGCTCCATTTATAGTGATGATTGGGAAAGCCAAGAGTTGCACCATTTATGATTTTTTTGTAACTGACATAGAAACTGTGTCGCGCTTGGATAAAAGTGCGCCGCACATCCCTAATAAATGCTTTGCATTAAACTCACTGACAAGTACGTCGCACTTGGTTATAAAACTGGCGCACTTGTGCCTCTGACTTCAATAGTCCCTTTCTAGATTCTTCTTTTGACGATTGTTAGTTGTAATTAACCAAATTCTTTGCACGTTAAGTCCTTCCTTTTACATTTGGTCCTGAAATAACATTTACATAGAAAACGACCAATTCTTTGCAATAGTTATTGCATTAGTACATATATTTCTCGCATTTCTAAGGGATATTTTATGTATATTTAGAGCGTTATCAAATCCCCCCATACTTAGCTTATTGCTTTCCCTCAAGCAATCAAAGCGAAAGAATTTCGTTTCATCAGATTTAGAAATCGTAAACACAGATAACGCGACAAAGCAACTCACGAAATTTCAGATAAGTTTTATTTTTCACTCACGCTCAATTTAGTGATAAGGGTAATAAATGGGAGTCACTCAAATGCGCAGTCATGAAATGTACAAATTACCATAAGCTTGTACTAGAAACTAAACTCCACCGACATGGCGTAAGCACCGAACATTATATTCGAAAGAGGTTACATACTAGTAAGTTTCGGGTTCGTTTTGTTGAAAAGAGTTTATAATTAAATAATGATTCATCTTATCCGTTATTCCATCGAACTTCTTCGTTTAGGTTATACTCAGACATTCTTTTTTTTTTGATAGCAACATTTTGGAGGAAACTTGCTTTCCCCCATACTTGGGATGATTACACTTTGCAGTTACGTGCAATACTTCGAACGGATAAAATTTCATATGATTTAATTAAAAAGTGATTTCAACAAAGTAATTCATTTATATTTTCCATTTTAATGATACCTCTTAATCAGAAAAATGTTTATATCAGGCAAGCGTGATCTTACTGCGGTCTCGAAAAGATTTCAAGCACAAGTTCTAGAATTTACAAATCACCGGCACACTTATAATTTTTAACCAATACCACTGTTCCAGAAAAAGCGACAAAGACCATACATACACATCTATAACGATGGAATAGACATATATGATTGCAATCAAACCCTAACTCGAACCGGCTAAAGGCATCAATTATCTTGGGTATCAAAGATGGATACTCGAAATCTTAAAGTCTAAGGGCAAACCTCACTTTTCATTTGTGGCATAATATGCTAGTAACGTTATCTATCTCGAGTCAGATTGCTTATGATTATAAAAAATTATTATTATAACTTTTAAATGTTTTTACTTTTCCAGGTTATCTTCTCCCCATACTTAATATGAGCATTATCCCTAATGCGAAAGATTATAGAGAAAAAATAAATAGGGAAAGTGAAATATACTTTTTGGTATTGTGTATCCTCCAAAACTCTTGCTTGCATTCATCATTTCTATCTCATTTTCCTGTTTCAAATACACATATTCCAAAACATATGCATAATAATATTTATTCTAATTAATTAATAAGTTTTAGAATATTGTTTTTAATGCCAACAGAGGCATTTACATATCATAATAATAATATAATAATATTGTTTTTGAAACACATGTGTCTAAACACACACAATCACATATCCAACTCGTGTCATCCGACACTACTCGTTCTCCTCATCATCATGCTGCTGCTGTGGTGGTTGCTGCGGATAGTACTGGTCGTACTAGGGCTGAGCATAACCAGGTGGGTTATAAGCACCCTGCAACGGAACACTATAAACTCATACCATGTGCTCAAAGATACCCTGGTACCTATCCCAGTGATATGCTTATCTATACTCCATCCTCTCGATCGCCTCCTGTCTGATCTCCATGCTACCCATACGCTCATTTAAATCCTGCATCGAAGCTCGCTGAACTCTCGGAGCTCTCTGGGCGGCAACTCTCGGGACATCATCAATCGGAATCTCAGGAATTAATCTATCCTCAGAGTTGATCAACTCTCTCAGGGTAGTCATGTCTAAATCTCTGCAGTAAACCGGAGTACTCAGGCTACGTATTGTCTCTTCAGTCAAAACGGGGGGGTGGTGGGGGGGGGGGGGTGGGGGGAGCAGGTGAGGGGGTGGGGGTGGGGGGGGGGGGTGGGGGGGGGGAGGGGTGGTGATGTTCTTTTTGATCTTATTTTTCTTTTTTTTTTTTTTTTTTTTTTTTTTTTTTTTTTTTTTTTTTTTTTTTTTTTCTTTTTTTTTTCTTTTTTTTTTCTTTTTTTTTTTTTATTTTATTTTTATTTTTCTTTTTTTTTACTTTTTTTTTTCTTTTTTCTTTCTTTTTTTTTTTTTTTTTACTCACTTACCGCTTAGTGGCAATCTATACTTAGTAGTCCACTTGTCCAACTATTCCAATGGAATAAGCAGTTACTTGTTGAAATATATCTTGGTCACCTACTAGTCACACGATCCAAAAAACCATCAGCAATATCCCAATTAACTAGTTAAGACTGAAGCGTTTCCTAGACACAGAATTAGAAGGACAAATACTTGCTGTAACTAGTATTTCTAGATGTATAAATTACCTATGATGGTGAGCTTTCCCTGTCTCTAGATCCCCTTGGTCCGTTTCGCTAGATTTGGTTGAATGATAGGTCGCATACAAAGAGCGGTAAACATGTATATTTGATAAACTATAAAAACAAGCACATCAACGATCAAATCAACGAAATCGATATATAATCAAATACTTAACATTCAAAATCTAATAATAATGCTAATCCGAACGGTATTAGCTTCAAACATCTTAATTAATAACTAACGAGTAATTATTTAGCCAAGGTAAATCTATCCCAAGTTAACGAAATGATACATAAAGAATCCGACATCGATTACTAATGTATATGGATTCACGATGTTTCTTTGGAATTGAATACGTTGCTCAAACCCTATTTGCTCTTTTTATCTTCCTGAAAATCACTTTTGTGGTTTAGGTATTCGAGAATATGATTTAGCACACTTAAAACTAGTTTTTGAGTGTTTTATTTATAGGTAGGAAGTCGGTTCGTTACGCCGTATCCAAGGGGTGTGGATTCGGCGTAGTAGGATTTTTTGGAAGTTGGGAACCAAGTAATTGATTATCTTCCAGGATAATTATATTGTTCACTATAGCTTGAATACGGCATATTGAGTCCTCTGGATACAGCGTATTAGTCTTTAATCTTCTGTAGTCTTTTGGTGAGTGCAGGCACGGATATGTCGTATCTTCTTGATGGATACGGCGTATTGGTCTCCAGAATAGTAATCTTCAAAATATCTTTATTTAAAGCTTAGTAATGCTGGCGCTTTTGGATATACTTTTAAACAGGTACTCCATCAATTACTGTTCATTATCTTTATATAAAAATTAAATAACAATTCTTTGCAATTCTATTACAAAAATGACGTTTTTCATATCGTGAGGACCAAATGATGCTCATAATAATAGACGTTATTTGATGTCAATCTAACCAGATTTGGGTGCTTAATAATTTGTTTTATATTTTTAGGCACTTGGATGGCTTTTGAGGGAAAATACACGTCGACATTGGGTCATTTGGAGTAAAGAAACAGACAGGACTACGACTCTATACCAAATCTCTTGAAAAAGTCATCATTTAGACGGTGGAGACGGCGTCGCCAGCTCTTACGACGGCATCAGAACTTGATCAAGATGGCGTCAGGAGTATCACGACGGCATTAGAATGTAGCCGCCTCAAATGAAACCCTAGAAGCTTCATTGAAGCGACGGCGTCAGGAATTTTGTGACGCCGTCGCGGACTGATCTCTATATATACAAACTCGTTTTAAGGTTTTTAGTGTGTAACTTTTAGGAGACGAACCCTAGTTTTAGCAGATGATTTTAGCAGATGATTTTAGCAGCCTTTGGGCTCATTTTTAGGGTGTCAAAACCCTCTTGTAACAGCCTCAACTGCATGATTTAATCAAGTGAAGTTCATTTATCCCTTATCACTTAATATGTCTATGTGTTTTGTGATAGATTCTTGTTCTTCTTCTTTATTTACCATGCAAGGCTAGATCTATTAGTATTTACTTATGATTGCATAAAACTCAGTTTGTAGATCCTTTTAATGTTGCTTCTTGTGATGGATGTGCGCGTTAGACTTTAGAAAACTAGCCATAATATATTAAATTAGCATAGACGTCTAGGGAAACGCGAGTGTGTAGAAAGGATACCATTGGTACCAGTCTTCATACTACCTTACCCCTAATATGGTTGATCACTCTTAAGGTGTTTTAATTACATGTAATATACTCTTAGGGGCCTTGTAATAGTCTTCATACTACCTTACTTGTGCATTGCCTTAACGAAATATTACATAGACGACGGTTCGTGTAATTCGTTCATGACTTAGGAAATACTTACACAGATCATCACAAGGGTGGAAAAGCAATAGGATTGGGAGAATCAAACTAAGGATTAGTGCATGACTAAGTAAATACGTTCGTTTACCATATAAGTTATAACCAAAGTAGTTTAGATTAATTATTAGTTTAATTATTTAAAAATCAACCAAACCTCTTAAACCATGATATTTACCTGATTTTATAAAAATATAAAAATATAAATTAGAATCTTCTCTCAACCTCGTAGACCTTGTTAGATTCTGTTCGAGCCTTCCCAACCTATTTCCCTAGAGAACGATAACAACCCCCGAGTCTTGCCTATACTACACTACAACGATTAGGTACACTACCTAGGGAGTTGTAAAGCTTCTTGTTGAAGTCCTACGATGACCGCACATCAAGTTTTTGGCGCCGCTGCGTGGGGAATAGTTAGGTTTCAATCATTGTTTAACTTAGGTCTACTTGCTTGATTCCTATCAAGTGAGATTTTAATTTCAGTATATTAGCTTTCTTGTAGTCTATCTTTTCTTCGTGTTATTTGTTTGTAATCCATTTTTGTCAACCTTTATGGGAGACAAAAATCCTATCCGTACTCTTGGAGATTACTCCAAACCTAGCCACGAGGGCTATCGAAACACCATTGAGCTCCCCGTAGGGAACAATGTGGTGCCTCTGCGATCCGACACCATCCAGTTGGTGCAAAACAGATGCTCATTCTACGAACTTCAGTTCGAGGATTCAAACCAACATCTCAAGGATTTATTAAAACTTGTGGACTCACTTGACCTTGATGTTGCAAATAGGGAAGAACACGTCTGCATTTATTTAAATTTTCCTTTCACGATCAAGCTAGCAATTGGCTTAAATGTCTTCTTGCAGGATCCATCTCCACATGGGAGGATCTTACTACTCGTTTTCTTGCTCAATTCTTTTCGCTAGGAAGGACTGCAAAACTCCGTAAAGACATCCTGATTTCTAACAACATCAAGGAGAGTCTCTTTCTGAAGCATGGAATCATTTCAAGAACTTACTCCAAAAAGTCCCTCATCATGGCATCGATCGCTGGCTTCAAATCTAAATTTTCTATTATCATGTCTCCTTTCATCTTAAGTGTGAGATTGACTGCGCCGGCAGCGGCAAACTCTGCGATAAAAACACTGATGAATCTTGGGAAATAATTGAGAACCTCGCTCTCTACGACCATGGGGGCTGTAATGATTCAAAAGACTCCATCAAACCGGTCAAGGCAATCTCTGTTTCTCCAAATGATTTTATACTCTGACGGCGAATGCTTGTTGAAGACCAATCATACTTCTTGTTATAGGACCAAAACCATATGACTAGAACAGCCTCAACAAACGTTCATTCAATGCATATGCTGAAATGCAGCAGAAGCCAATTTCTACAAATACCAAACATAAACGGAACCATTATGATCCACCAAGGCAAAATTCTTTCACTTTCTGTGAACATGTCCGTCCAAACCCTCAACCCGAAGCACTAGGAACCAATTTCGAGGCTCGAGTACGAGACTACATGGCAGCACACACCGAAAGAATGGATAGGTTCGAAAATGCTATCTTCAAACATCGACAGAAATCAACGACAGAATGGCATAAAATGTTCGGGCTTCTTAGGATACTCATTGTAGCCGAACTATAGAAAAAGGTAATTTTATTAGAGAAAGAGTCTAGGCAACCCCACTTTAAGAACGTCAATTTTATCTCTACTCATTCGCATGGAGGAAGTGAAAAACAAAAAAAACATCGTAGGAAATCTATAGGGCGACCGAATCTAAAAGCATGGACGGAGCCTAGCAAATATGTTAGAACATGAAACATCCCTAAGGAAGTGGACAAGACCCCAACTTTGACAGGTAGAAGAAGTGATGATGAGAGCCAGGCAAATGGGTGCAAGGGAGAATGTCTAAAGAATAAAGAAGAAGAGCAGCACGGGATTTCCAGTCCCTTGCGGTAGAGAATATTACTTAAATAACATAGGGTGTGTTTGTTCGAAAACTAGCGAAGCCGGTAGCAGTATAGTCAGTAAGCAGGTAGCAGTTTGCTAATTGCCTGTTTAATTTCATTAAAAAAGTGTTTGTTTGAATAGTGAAAGGTAATTTTAATGCGTAAAATAGGCATAACGCTAAATTGCTAAATGCTCCATTCAATGGCGAATTGAGCATTAGCGTTTTTATAATTTTGTAAATGTAAATAGTTTTCTTCCAATCGAGCTTTATAATAAATAAATGATATATGCTAACCGCGTATGATCTTTATTGTTCTTAAACGTTGTCTTCCTTACAATACATATTGAATCTATGAAAAAATCTTTTCGAGAGGGCTCGTAGAAATATTAAAGGTTTAATGACTCCCTGTCAGCAACCCGTGTAGGACAAATGAAACGAAAGACTTACGATTTATTACCTAATGGGCCTGTGCATGACACAATTCTTAAGAAAAAATAACCAAGAAGGAGGATATAGGGGGGAATTTTTGATTTACCTTGTAAATGTAGGAGTTGAAACACATGGAATGCATAGTAAACTAACTGGAATATGATGTAAAACGTTAATCGATCTTTCAATCTACCTCGAGGCTAACCGACGAAAAGTATCTGGAGAGACGAACATTTGACATTCCTAGCTAAGCTTTCATATATATATCCCTTAGGAATAGCCGAGGATGTATTAGTTGATATTGCAGGGTATGTGTACCCCGTGGACTTTGTGATTTTAGACATAAGGGAGGATAAAAAAAGACCATTCTTGACTACAGCTAAGGCCGTGATTAAGTTTGATAAGGGGATGATAACTTTAAAATTAGGTAGAGTATTGACAAGTTTAATACATGCATACCTGATAACCTTGTAGGCCTCTCGAGAAGGAATCAAAAAAAAAAAGATACGAACTAGAGCAATTTTCCCCCTACAGGAGACCCATCACATAGCGTTAGTTTAGACATGGGACGGAGAAAAATTTCATGCTTTATCAAGAGAAGGAAAGGAAGTTTGACCAATGGAAGAGCAAGTTCTTCTGTACAAACGGAACACCCCGACTTCCAGGTGAAAGGAAGGTGTAATCTTGCAGATGAAGAAGGAGTCACATAAGGACGTGTGCTTCGAGTCTAGCTACAAGACTCATAAATAAAGAAAAGCACTTTTTGGGAGGCAACCAAATATTTAATTTCCCGTATTTAGGGTGGTCCTTGTGTTTCTTTAACTCTTTATTATTTGATGGGTGTTAAAATAGCTTTGGAATGTTTTAATTGTTACAGACAAGGTTAAACCAACAAAGCATGAGATTACACAAAATGACTCAAAACCACACTAAAGAATAAACAATAAAGAGGTTTAACACGAGACATCCTAAAAAATACGGAAATTAAATATTTGGTTTTGCCCTCCAAAAGTGCTTTTCTGATATTTATGAGTCTTGTAGCTAGAATCGAAAGCTCACGTCCTTATGTGACTCCTTTCTTCATCTGCCAAGATTCACTCCTTCTTCACGGTAAGCGGGGGCGGTGGTTAGTTCCTGAAGATCTTGCTCTTCATGGTCATACTTCATTTCCTTCTCGTGATGAAGATTGTATTTTTTTCCTCCCATTCTAGAAACTAACCATATTGATGGTAGTCGTAGGGAAATTGGTCTTTTGTCGTTCTGATTCCTTCTCGATCCTACAGTGGGGTTCAGGTATCCTGTGGAAACTTGTCTTACTCTTCCTAGATTTTAAAGTTATCATCCCCTTATCAAACTTAATCACGGCCTTAGCTATAGTCAAGAATGGTCTTTTTTTATCCTCCCTTATGTCTAAAATCACAAAGTCCACGGGGTATACATACCCAGCAACATCAACTAATACTCCTCGGGTATGCTAAGGGATTATATTTATGAAGGCTAGTAGGAAAGTCTAATGTCCGTCTCAACAGATCTTTTGTCGGTTAGCCTCTTGTAGATGGAAAGAGCATTAACGTTTACGTCAGATCCTTGCTTTACTAAGGCATTCATGTATTTCAAACCTCCTACATTACAAGGTATTTCAAAATCCCCCCTATATCCTCCTTCTTGGTTATTTTTTCTTAAGAATTGTATCATGCACAGGCCCACTAGGTAATAAATCGTAAGTCTTTCGTTTCATTTGTCCTACACGGGTTGCTGACAGGGAGTCATTAAACCTCTAATTTTCTACGAGCCGCTCGATTAGTTTTTCATTGATTCTATATGTATGTTTGGAAGACAGCGTTTAAGAACATTTTTGATCAATTCGCGTTTAGCATTTAGCATTAATTCTTATAAGTAGTTTGGAAGAAAACATTTAGCATTTATAAAATTATAAAAACGCTAATTGCTCAATGCTCTTTGAATGAGCATTTAGCATTTAGCGTTATGCTATTTTACGCATTAAAATTACACTTTCAACTATTCTAACAAACACTTTTATAAATTAAACTGCTATTGCTTACAATGCTAAATTGCTTACTGCTAACTGCTACCCGCTCACGTTTCAACTAACACACCATTATGTTTTTAGTAATATCATACCGCTTGGAACTGGAAACTCCTGCTGGGCTCTTCTTCTTTATTCTTTGTGACATTCTCCCTTGCACCCTTGGCTGGCTCGTCATCAGCCCTTCTTCTACCTTCATTTGTCTTGTCAACTTCCTTAGGAGGTTCTTGTTCATCAGATTTGCTAGGCTCCGCCATGCTTTTATCGGTCGCCCTATTGTTTTCTACGCTTTTTTTTCTTCCTCCATGCGAATGAGGAGGACGGTTTACTAATTGAGTTCCTTAGTAGTGGTGGGTGCTTAGTCTCTTTCTCTAATTTAATACCTTTTTTTAGAATATCGGGCTAGCTATGAGTTCCTTAGATGCCCGACAATTTATGCCATTCTGTCTGTTTGATTTTCTTGTGCTGTTTTTTTGAATGATAGCATTTTCGAACCTTTCCATTCTTTCGGTGTG
Organism: Tanacetum coccineum; assembly: GCA_026074375.1. Taxonomy (NCBI): domain Eukaryota; kingdom Viridiplantae; phylum Streptophyta; class Magnoliopsida; order Asterales; family Asteraceae; genus Tanacetum; species Tanacetum coccineum. The sequence continues at coordinate 32,157 of BQNB010032488.1, read as the reverse complement.
TGCTGCCATGTAGTCTCGTACTCGATCCTTAAAATTGGTTCCTAGTGCTTCGGGTAGAGGGTTTAAACGGGCACATTCACAAAAAGTGAAAGAATTTTTCCTTGGTGGCTCATGGTGGTTTGAGGAAATTGCTTCACCATATGCTTGAGGGACATTTGTTGAGCTTGCTCTAGGCACTAGTTTCGATCCTTTTAACAAGAAGTTGATTTGGTCTTCAAACTCAAGCAGTCTCCGGTCAGGCGTATTAGATGCATTTGGAGAAACAAAGATTTCCTTGACCGGTTTGATGGAGTCTTTTGAATCATTCCAGCCCTCATGGTCGTAGAGAGCGAGGTTCTCTAAAATTTCCCAAGATTCATCGGTGTTTTTATCGCAGAGTTTGCCGCCGCCGGCGCAGTCAACCTCACACTTAAGATGAAAGGAGACATGATAATAGAAAATTTGGATTTGAAGCCAGCGATCGATGCCATGATGAGGGACTTTTTGGAGTAAGTTCTTGAAATGATTCCATGCTTCAGAAAGAGACTCTCCTTGATGTTGTTAGAAATCAGGATGTCTTTACGGAGTTTTGCAGTCCTTCCTAGCGAAAAGAATTGAGCAAGAAAACGAGTAGTAAGATCCTCCCATGTGGAGATGGATCCTGCAAGAAGACATTTAAGCCAATTGCTAGCTTGATCGTGAAAGGAAAATTTAAATAAATGCAGACGTGTTCTTCCCTATTTGCAACATCAAGGTCAAGTGAGTCCACAAGTTTTAATAAATCCTTGAGATGTTGGTTTGAATCCTCGAACTGAAGTTCGTAGAATGGGCATCTGTTTTGCACTAACTGGATGGTGTCGGATCGCAGAGGCACCACATTGTTCCCTCACCGCGGGAGTCAATGGTGTTTCGATAGCCCTCGTGGCTAGGTTTGGAGTAATCTTCAAGAGTACGAATAGGATTTTTGTCTCCCATAAAGGTTGACGAAAATGGATTACAAACAAATAGCACGAAGAAAAGATAGACTACAAGAAAGCTAATATACTAAAATTAAAATCTCACTTGATATGAATCAAGCAAGTAGACCTAAGTTAAACAATGATTAAAACATAACTATTCCCCCGCCCTGTGCGGCGCCAAAAACTTGAATGTTTGCGGTCATCGTAGGCTTCAACAAAGAAGCTTTACAAATCCCTAGGTTAGTGTACCTAATCGTGTAGTTAGGTATAAGCATGACTCGCGGGCGTTGTTATCGTTCTCTAAGGAAATAGGTTCGGAAGGCTCGAACAGAATCTAACAAGGTCTACGAGGTTGAGAGAAGATTCTAATTTATATTTTTATATTTTTATAAAATCAGGTAAATATCATGGTTTAAGAGGTTTGGTTGATTTTTAAATAATTAAACTAATAATTAATCTAAACTACTTTGGTTATAACTTATATGGTAAACAAACGTATTTACTTAGTCATGCACTAATCCTTAGTTTGATTCTCCCAATCCTATTGCTTTGCCACCCTTGTGATGATCTGTGTAAGTATTTCCTAAGTCATGAACGAATTACACGAACCGTCATCTATGTAATATTTTGTTAAGGCAACGCACAAGTAAGGTAGTATGAAGACTATTACAAGGTCCCTAAGAGTATATTACATGTAATTAAAACACCTTAAGAATGATCAATTATATTAGGGGTAAGGTAGTATGAAGACTGGTACCAATGGTATCCTTTCTACACACTTGCGTTTCCCTAGACGTCAATGCTAATTTAATTTATTATGGCTAGTTTTCTAAAGTCTAACGCGCACATCCATCACAAGAAGCAACATTAAAAGGATCTACAAACTGAGTTTTATGCAATCATAAGTAAATACTAATAGATCTAGCATTTGCATGGGTAAATAAAAGAAGAAGAACAGAATCTATTCACAAATCCACATAGACTATATTAAGTGATAAGGGATAAATGAACTTCACTTGATTAAATCATGCAGTTGAAGCTGTTACAAGAGGGTTTTGACACCCTAAAAATGAGCCCAAAGGCTACTAAAATCATCTGCTAAAACTAGGGTTCGTCTCCTAAAAGTTACACACTTAAACACATTAAACGAGTTTGTATATCTAGAGTCAGTCCGCGAGTCCGCGACGGCGTCACAAAATTCCTGACGCCGTCACTTCAATGAAGCTTCTAGGGTTTCATTTGAGGCGGCTACATTCTAATGCCGTCGTGATACTCCTAACGCCATCTTGATCAAGTTCTGATGTCGTCGTAAGAGCTGGCGACGCCGTCTCCACCGTCTAAATGATGACTTTTTCAAGAGATTTGGTATAGAGTCGTAGTCTTGTCTGTTTCTTCTCCAAATGAGCCCAAGTCACGTGTATTTCCTCCAAAAGCCATCCAAGTGCTAAAAATATAAAAACAAATGATTAAGCACACATAATCTGGGTGATGACATCAAATAACGTCTATTTTATAGCATCATTTATCCCATGATATGAACCCATTTTGTATATAGTTATTGCACAGAATTGTTACTTAATCGTTTATATTTGAGAATTACAGTAATTATGGAGTAATTGGTGAAAGATAGCAAAAGGCGCGCATTCTAGAGCTTAAATGAAGATATTTTGAAGATTACTATTCTGGAGACCAATACGCCATATCCATCAAGAAGATACGGCATATCCGTGCCTGCACTCACCAAAAGACCACCGAATATTAAAGACCAATACGCTGTATCCAGAGGACTCAATACGCCGTATTCAAGATATGGAATCAATATAATATTCTGGAAGATATCAAACGTGGTCCCTACTCCAAGAAATCCCTAATACGCCGTATCCAACCCCTTGGATACGGCATATCGAACCGACTTCCAAACCTTATAAATAAAAAACTCTAAAACGAGTTTTAAGTGTGCTAAATCATATTCTCGATACCTAAACCACAAAAGTTGATTTTTAGAAGAGAAAAAGAGCATTAGACTTCTTTAAAGATTTTGTGAATGGATTTCCAGCCATTGTTTACAATGATGCTCTAACATCTAAATTTGATCTCTTAACTGAACCTACTACAAGTCCTTGACATATCGATGAATTTGATTTGAAAGATGAAATATTATTGTTCGAATGTGATGAAGAGGAACAAAATGTTTTATACTTTAATGATTTATTTCCTTTTAACATAATTTATCCTGATGATTTAAAATCGGATACGAACAACAATAATAAAATCGATATTGAGCGACCTTTGGGGGATATGTCTGTCACATCAATACCTGTTGTAATAAATGTCAATGCACAAGGGTCAAATAAGCTTTCGAAAACAAGTCATGATACATCTAATAAATTTTTCAAAACTAAAACTTTTATCTAGAAGCTAAATGTTAATATCATGGCTTGTAATTATCTTAACAGCGGGATGCTTTTAAAGAATTTACATGGGACATTCGGCATCCCGTTCGACCCTAAATTGTTTTATAAGGATGGGATTAATTTGGGGCAAGTCTAACTTAAAGACTTTTCTGTAAACAAAAGTGTTTGCCAGGAGACAAACCGGAATGTATTTTCAAATTTTCTTATCTAGTCTGTCTTCCTAGACTGTCTATACGGCGTATCCAAACCCCATGGATATGACATATTGACCTTCTGGACGTTATATAGTCTTTATTTTCAGCACAGTCTATACGACGTATTCATTAAATGAATACAACGTATACAGGTAAAAATATGGCGTATCTTGGGGTATGGATACGGCGTATTGACTTCCTGTATAGTTTTAGGTTATTATTTTAAGTCTAACCAAACGAATACACAAGAGATAGAGTTGCACTTGTTTTCTTATTCATACAGGACCTTCTGAACGATAACGACAACATTGATGGAGTATTTATAAATCTGGAAATCTCGAAGTGTTAGAGTCTTGAAATCTCAAGACGGCTGTTCAACACATTCTTGCTCATATACCCAAATTGGAGAATCTAACGAGCAAATATCAGGGGAGTTCCCCGTTCTAATTCTATTTCCCGTTTTTTTAATTGTTTTATTTATACAACGAGGACATTGTATAATTTAAGTGGAGGGATGGAGAATTAGAACGTGCTTGTCCTTCTTTTTACAAAATAACATGCCATGTGTTTAAAAATAGGCCAAATTTAAAATTTTTTAGCATAACTTTTCTGAAAATCACTAGTTACATTACCTAGCGCACTAATAAACCTTAATGCATATTGTGAGAATTAAGCCTATTCTGTTTTCAAATGCTTACTAAAATTTTTACAAAAATATGAATGTGCCGGTGATGTAGTGGACTTTAGAACTTGGCCTGGTATATCACTGGAGATCGCATGATGGTACTAGGATTTAGATGGTAGTTACATGTTCAAACTGATAATTTCTAAGTATTAAACCACCAAAAGCTACATGTTGTAAAATTAACTAACTACACTGGTTAGTTAACCCTCGTGTAACCCTTTGTTTACTCTCACTTTTAGAGTAAGATTCCCTAGAACAACCTGTTGAGCCATTCTTATATTTTTCACACCAAAAATTATATGTTTCGTCACACTTTTACACCTTAGCATACCGTGTAGATTAAACCTATTTTAATCAAAGTTGCTAGTTGCTTTCGTGTAAAGTTTTGTATTTCCTGCGTTAAAGTGAAATTTTTCTATTTCTGTAATGGTCAGGAAATTGCACAATGCAATGGGAAAAATATGTAGCTCGTGTGTTTTGCTACTTTCGCGATTATGAATCATGTCCGAAGAAGAAGCATTACAAGGAAAAAAATTATCCGGATGAATTATGATAGTGAAGACGGTGAAATTACACCGAGATTTATGATGTATTGCAAAAAAAAATAAAAAAATAAAAAAATAAAAAAAATGGAAAAATAGAAAAAAATCAGCAAAAAAGAGAAGGAAGAAAAATAGTCGGTTCAAAAGAAGATTATACCGAAGGAATTACTTGGAAGGATCGATTATTCGTTGATACGTTACGAAATATGATGTAAAGTCTTGTAAAAAGTGGCCGATATCACCACTTATTCTGTAAAAGTATGTAAAGAGCGGGATGTAAGGGAAGTTGACCGTTATGGGAATGCCAACTTAGGTTGTCTTTGTCATTTCTATGATCGAGGCGTTTGTCTATATGTTCGAGTCTTTATCATGGAACGGTCGGGAAAGTTACTAGCAACCGTACCTTATTTGTTGGCTTTAATCTATTTGTTTCATAAAAAAATTATTTAACGACCATATACTTCCTTTCCTAGCAACTAACCTTAAGATCTACTCGAACGAGGATGTGTACCAGCATGCATGTCTATTCCATCGTTACAGCCATGTATGCATGTTAAGGGCTTGCTTGGACGACGACTTTCGGTGAAAGTTAGAAGCTTCATACCCTATATCGTTCTTCATCTTAACCGTTGGTTAAACACGAATGGGGATGTGATCGAATTATACATGTCTATTCTGTCGTTACGGCAGTGTATGTATGATTCAGCTACCTTGTTGGTGTGGTACTTTTGGTGAAAGACTGTTTGAATGATCAACCTTAAGCCTTTAACCCAATTTACCTTTTGACTTGTTCCTCCTTAGCCCTAGTGGTGGAGATGTGTATCCTTGCCAAGCTTATGATAAAAAACTAATCACGACCGAGCAAATGAGCGTACCAATTAAATGTTGCACCATAGATTAGTTGAGTGATCTGAGTGTTTTCATTTTCATATTTCGTGAGGTGCTTGGTTATGTACAGGTGATTAGAACAAAATGATGCTTAAAAGGAAAAATCCTTAACTTCGGTTGAGATACATTTTCAAAAACTTTTCTAAAGTCTACTTGAGGACAAGTAGGATTCAAGTGGGGAGATATTTGATGACATTAAATAACGTCTATTTTATAGCATCATTTATCCTGAATAAAATACCCATTTTATATAATTATTGCAAAGAATTGGTACTTAATTGATTATATTTGTTATTTGCAATAATTATGGAGTAATTGGTGAAGTTTATATAAAAGGCACGCATTTTGGAGCATAAACGAAGAGTTCGAGAAAGTCTACTGATCTGACAGCAAATACGCCGTATTATTCTAGACCTATATGACGTATCAAAGACTTTGACAAATTAAAAGACCATTGCCTGACTTTGAAGAATACGCCATATCCACATCAACGATACACCGTATATAATACTTTGGTCAACAAAGAAGAACCAACTGGGTTTACCTCAATACGCCATATCCAGCAAAGAAGATACGGCGTATCCGTGCCTGCACTTCACAAATAAACCACCAAGGATCAAGACCCAATACGCCGTATCCTGGACATTTAATACGTCCTATTCACTAGTCAACAGTCAAAGATATTGCATTTAATACAGTCAACAGTCAATGATCCTACCAAGTAATGCAATACCATGGTGAACTTGGTCTTACTCCAAGGAATTTCCTTATAGCCGTATGGCTGATTCAATATGACGTATCCACTAGTTTCCAGACACTATACATACAAGACCCTAAACTCAGTTTTAGGTATGCAAGTGAATCCCTAAACCACCAAGTCGACCAAGAGACGAATAAAGAAGCATTGAAGGTCAGAAAAGAGCCTCAAGAACATAGGAAAACTCTTGTAATCTTCGCGCAACCGAATATGCGTTCGATTAAGGATTCTTTATTTTAATCGTTCATATATCAAACCGTGTGTATTTTTATAGTGACTATCGGCTGATACCTTTAGGTATCAACCATGTTTATGAAGATTTAATGTTTGGTTTGTTTATCTTGATTGTCTTAATTTATCGTTGATTGTTTGATTATGTTTACCATTTTATACTTGTTTACGTGCTTATATATGCGAACTATCATTCAACTGGGTCTAGTCCTACATATTTAATGCGCTACAACTTTGGTGTTGTGTGGGTGTAGGCTAAGAGTCCGGGATAGCTCTCCATATTGCAATTTATATATCTAGAATCACAAGATCACAAATAAATGACCTATCCTTGCCTTTGGTTTTATGAACAAGTTGACTAGCAGGTGTCCCTAGATAATTCAACAAATAACGTTCTGATTCCATTGGTTAGGACTCGGACATAGTGGACTACTAGTATATAATTTGCCGTTAAGTAGTAAGTGGGTAAAGTAGTGGGCTCGGGTTTAGTAAGAGCACCATTATTTAAATCCTAAGGTAGATTATAACCAATAAAAAGGATGCTTTATGCAGGCTGTTAATAGTATAGGATTTTGTGTCTAGGTTTTTTTTTAGGATGATGGCACCGCCTAAGTCTCCCCCTAGATAATATGCGCTTCGAGATAAGACATCATTTGCACTAAATAAACAATACCTGCGTTTTATTGGATTATTCATGGTTGATATGTTTTCTTTATATTAGTATTTGACCACTTCTCTACCGATATGTTAATCTTCTTGTGTGTGTTTATTGCTTTACTTGTCATCAAAAAACCTTAGCTTAGATACCCAAACTCGTGCCAGTCTCTCAGGCTGAAACCCCCTTTATCATTAGCTTAGGTTTTGCATAAATTAGATAACTAAAATACTGATAAATTAGATATTAATGCGGCGGGGGGGGAGGGGGTTGGAGGGTCTCACTCTCTAAGTGATCGACACCTACTTACAACCGAGCTAATCTGATCGGTACATCCGTTAGAGTGTTATTTTTAGGTATAGTCGGCATAAAATAAATAATAAAACTTGATAACAAAAATAACACCTACATGACGACACATTAATCTTACTACTCGTTTCCTTGCTCAATTCTTTCCGCCGGGAAGGACCGCAAAACTCCGTAACGATATCCTTTAGTTCCAACAACATCAAGTAGAATCTCTCTCAGAAGCATGGACTCGTTTCAAGGACTTACTCCAAATAAGTACTCATCATTGGCATCGACCTATTGGCTCAAGTCCAAATCTTTTATGACATGTCATCACCCAAGACAAACATTGACCAATCGGCCGGTGGTAAGCTTCATGACAGAAACGCCAAAGAATCATGGACACTATTAGAGGACCTCGCCTTCTATGACAATGAAAGTTGAAATGACCCAAGGGATTTTGCTAAGCCGGTCAAGGCAATCTCTCTGCCTCAAGATGTCCCAAGTACATTCGACCGCCGCCACATTGAGATTGAACATCAAGTCTAATGCTTGATCGAAGTTCACATTGGTCCGATGCAACCTACTCAAGTGAACAAGATTACTTCTTCATGCGAGATCTGTAGTGGTCCCCACGACACTCAATACTGCATGGAAAATCCCGAGTAAGATTTTGTTGATTATGCATCCTCGCGTACCAACAGAACGGGAAGTAGGCAGTTCGCTATGAACCAAGGACCAAGAAACTTTAACAAAGCCGTCAATGCTTGGAAGGGAAAGCCGAACTTTAACTGGGAACACGCCCAAACATTCACGAGCCCACGGAATGGCTCGTTCTCCACCTGCTTGTCTAACTACCAAACGAAGCTTGAGTAGGCACTAGTTAATTTTAACTCTCATCAAGAGAAAAGACTATCCAGCCTGAGAACTCAACTTGGACAACAACAAGACAACATGATTAGTAAAATTAATCTTTTATGGAAAACCTTTTGAAAAGCTTGATGACACTCCCATTCACAACACTGCAGGAAGCCCCACAGGAACCCCCCCCCCCCCCCCCAACAAAAAAAAAAAAAAAAAAAAAACACAAAAAAAACAAAAAAAAAAAACTCAAATGAATTTCACGTCTATTAACTACCCTACAAAAGAGGAGCTTCTAGGCAAGTGAGTTAAAAGCCCATCAAAGTTACTCTCCCTAAAATATCTGTCTCAGTCATCCTTAACAGAACAAAATAGAAACCCTTCATCCCTAAAACGTGTTCACTTTGTTAATTCAATCGTTATTCTAAATAAGGAAGATGAAGCTAAGGAAGAGGGAAATGTGAAGACCAGTACAACCGAGTACGAGGATCACAAAATGTTAGTGAAAAGCAAAGAGGAGTTCGAGGAAAAAACTAAAGAAGAAATCAAAGAAGAAGAGGAAGATAGCCCGAAACACTTTGACACTTTCCCCACTATGAAAGAATTAAGGTATCACGAATGGCTCTTGAAAAACCCTCGACCCCTATGGGTGAAGGCCAAGATTAAGACCGGGAACTTGAATAACGTTAAATTTTCCTACATGATTAGCCACTTTGACAAAAAGCAAGCCTATTTAGATATGGAATCACCGATCAATGTAATGTCTAGGCTTCATTATAATTGGATCATGAGCAAAAATTTGGGGCCAAGAAGGAAACCATCAAACCCTAGAAAGATTTGCAATTTTGTAGGGAGAGTTAAGGGGTTAAAAGTTCTTGTTGGGAACTTCACTTACAATTGTGACTTCGTGGTGCTTGAGGATACCACTAGTGTCATAGATCATGACCTAATGTTAGTTGTATTCGGAAAATCGTTCGTAGAAGCAACCAGGCTCGTTTATGACAGGGAGGAAGTAACAATCACGTTTGAAAAAGATAAGGAGAAGAGTTGGGACCTAAATACAACAACAACCAGGCTCCTTTTGTCATAGAAAGTGATGATGACAACATCAAAAAAACCCACTACTCTGATAGCTTAGGTTTGGGACCCGAATACAAGCATGATGAAAATGTATGCAGAGCCATTCGAAGCTTGATAGCCATGAAGGCTAAAAGAAACAAAGAAAAGCGCTTCTTGGGAGGCAACCCAAGTTATTTTTATCGCATATTAGGAGTGTCTTGTGTTTTAATTCTTTTCATTTATTCATTTTCTGTTGATTCATCATTTTTGTAATCATGCTTTGCTTTGTTTTTAACCTCGTCTTAATTACAATCAAAGGTATTTTGCAACAAAATAAGTGTAGGGAAAATATCCAGTTTTTAAGAACCAATTTAAACATATTAAATTAATTGTTTAGATTAATTAGCGTCAGTTTCGAGTCATATGATTGTATTGGCTAATCTCAGGTTTCATGCAGTAATTCATACATAAAATAACTTATATAATCACGTGCAAAAAGTTTTCAAAGAAAACAAAAATAAAATTTTGCTCAAAGGCTGGAGACGGCGTCAGGATTTATCCTTACGGCGTCGTCAGCCAAGCTACAGGAAAATTCAAAAATTTTCAAGTATTTTCGAAAAATAGTTTGCACGACAATTAAAATTTGTAATTCTTTTATAAACCTGTAGAAAACCTATGATTTACATTTTACTCATCATCCTATCTTTATACATTTCATAGGTCAAACCTTTAACTCTGTTAGTATAGATCCTATCCGCGATCCTTATGCTTGGTGTAGTTGTCTTTGTCTTTGATTACAAGTTATATTTGATGAGAAGAAGCTTGGAAGTTCTTAGGAAGTTTCATTAGACGATTCTTAGAGTTAGATTTAACTAGTTATCGCATGTTTCTTCTTTGTTATTGAGCAAAACCAGGGGAGTACTAGTTTTTTTTACTTATTTTCTTTTCCCTTTATTTGTTTTATGGGTACTTCTAAAGAACATTGGAGACAATGTTCAACTTAAGTATAGGAGGAAAATAAGCCTTAGAAACTATTCCTTCATTTTCCATTTGCTTGTTCCTTAAAATGATGGGTAATATATCAAAACATAGCATAAAAGGTAACTTTAACCAAAATTTAAAATTTTTTATGACACATACCGATGAAAACCGAGTATTAATAGCGTCTCATGGATAGGAATTTATATGACTAGCACAAAAACCCTCAAAATTCCACCCCAAAAAATGTGAGGTTCGCCTTTAGATCTATAGGAATTAGAGTATCGATTATTGATACCCAAGATAGTTTATACCTTTAGCTTGTTCGAGTTAAGGTTCAAATGCAGTCATATGTGTCTATTCCGTCGTTACGGATGTGTACGTATGGTCTTTGTCTCCTTTTCTAGAACATTGATATCATTATTAAATTATATGAGTGTACTGATAGTATATTAAATTCTAGAACTTGTTTTTGTGATGCATCCCGAAACCGCATAGTGAGAACTAGGATTTGCTAGATAAGAGGCACTAGGATTAACCCATGTTTTAAACCTGTAATTGTTATGATGGTAACCTCGATCATATAACTATCCCATACCCTTGCCATGCACTCATTTTTAGTGCAGGAAACCCCTAGTATATCCCTCCAAGCCTATCCTTTTTCACGGTTTTTGTAATTTTCAGGTTAATTCGGACTATTAATGAAGAGCATTGTCACCCTTTAACCAATTGTTACACCCAAATCGCCTTAGCCTACCTTGTATGTAATCTCTTTTAGTATATTATTGTTTTAACCCAAGTTAACTATTGAGTGCACGGTTGCTAAGTCCTTATCTTTGTAAATACAATTTTGGGATGATTGGGATAATCTTATGAAGAATTGGGGAAGAAGTAATTTATTACCCCTAATAGAGCTCAATAAGCTCCATGTTATGTTGATCCACCTCAAATTGGGTCATTAGTTAGATTGTAAATATCAAGTATGTAAAAGTTCAAGTGTAGGGGTGTATCTATAAACCCCCATGATGTATTATATGCTTAAGCAATGGCAGGGCAAAAGTGTACGAAAAAAATGTATATCAAAAAAGTGAAAAAAAAATGTATGGGCTGCCATTTGCTTATGTTTATGTTTATTGATAAGTGCTTAATTACACATATCTTTTACCTCTAAAAATGAGCTTAAATGACCAAAAACAGACAAAAACTGCCAAATATATGTTTGTTTTGCATTTGTATTGTGCAGGAAGTGGATATCAACAAAAAGACAGAAAACCAAGCCAAAATGACAAAACTGAGCATGGAATGGAAAAGACTGTGAAAAATCAAGGCCAAAGACCAAAAAAGCCAAAGTCAGAGTCAATACTGAAGAATCAGCAGTCAAACCAGAGCCGGAACTGAAGAATACTATTGAATGCAATCTTAACCCATCTGATGGGCCGGGAAAGCCCAATAGTATATTTATGAAGACTGTGAAGACCAAATGGGCCCTCAATCAATTACAACAGCCCATTTGTGTGCATTTGACAAAGACTGTGAAGACTTTGAAGGCCCAATCCTAGCCCAGTTACAGCCAATCTCAGCCATTGTACACACAAAACCCACTTCATAACCTTATTGGGCTTGAAAAAGCCCAATAACCAACCCTAAACCTTATTGGGCCCAAACCCAAACCCAATGGGCCCAATACAAACCCAATGGGCCCAATACAAGCCCAATGGGCCCAATACAAACCCAAGCCCAACAAAAGCCCAAAATCCATTTTTATAAACTTTAGGGGCTAAATTGCCAAGTTTGAAAGTTGTTTTTATAAAGAAAAATAGATTAAATTTTTATATATGCAAATCTGTTCCTTTTTTATCTTTATGCCTTGAAGCTATTTCTGTTCAAAAGTCCTTTCTATAAGCTCTCATAAGCTTATAGAACTGTTACACTCATATAAGTTTATACAAGAGCTTTTGAGAGTTTCCTGTGTATTTGGAATCAAGAATTCTGTTTTGAGCTTTATGGATGATAAGCTAGCTTTAGATGAACGTATGGGTTTTGATTCAGCTTATTGACAATAAGCTGAGTCCTTAGAGCTTTTAGGAACTTCATTTTATATCCTTGTTTGGTGGTAAGCATGACTATGTACTTTACATTATTCTTTTTTAAGCTTATTTCTGCTTTTTCTTATTTTCTGCTTATTTCTGCTTATGCTTTGCTTTCTTATGCTTATTTAGTCTTTTGTTAGCTTATTGCATCTAGTTTATTGCTCTATTATTGTTTGATTTGAGATTTCATAAAAACTGTCCAAAATAGCCAAAATTAGCTTATTTAGTTTAGCTTTTTGATAAATGCTTATTTTTCATATAATTTTGCTTATTTGTCCTTTAAATGCATAGTGCTTAATCTGTTTTGAGTTTCCAAGGCCTTTCATAATCTGTTTTAAGCTTAATTTAGTTTTAAGTGGTTATAAAGGGGTGTTTGGGTTAAGGTTCAAAACGGGTCAAAATGAGGTGTATTCTGTCTTTGGGTCTTGAATTAAAACAATTTTAAAAAGCTCAAATTTTAGTGGTAAGTTATTAATAATTCATTTAAGGTTTAATAATCAAGTTTAAGGTCTTATGCATTCATGGTTTGAATCTGTGATCATTTAGTTTTATAAATTAGCTTATTTGATTAAATTTAGTTTAGTAGCTTGTTGGTGTGATTTTCATGCTTGATTTCACTATAATAAGCATATAACAAGTTAGATTTTAGTTGTCATTGGATTTTAGATTTTGAGTCAGATTTATAAGTTTACTAGTTTATTTGTCAAAAGTTCAAAGACCAACTTTTTTCATCTTAAATTTAAAGTTAGTTAAATATTTATTAGAGTCTGCTTTTCATAACCTAAGTTCTTTGTAGTATATACTTTATTTGTTGAAGCTTTATTTACATTTTTGCCAGCTTTAACAAGCTTAAATTGAAGGCTAAAAAAGCCATTTTGTCGTTTCAAAAATTTTAAATTAACTCAGTACATACTGAGTGAAACACCCATTTTCATTTAGCTTTTTCTTAGCTTATTTGATTTTCAAAATGCTTTTTGATTGTTGTTTTAGGTAGCTTATAATATAAGCTTTAAGTTTTTACAGGTCATTTTTTCATAAGGTTCCATTTAGTTGCTTAAACTACGCTCAAAGTCCTCTAAGGGCTGTTTTGTTAAGAGTTTTGAGCCAAAAGCTCATTTGCTTTTCAGAGCTCTTGGCTTATTAGGAATTGCTTAATTTATGTTTCTATTTGCTTATTAGGTGTAGTTGTAGGTCTATTTTTGCTTATCTTGTTTTCCATTAGCTTATTTAGTCTAAAAATGCTTAACAGTTTTTAGCTTTATAGTCATTTAGAAAAAGTCAAGTCTGTTGACCTTTTTCAGCTTTTTCTAGCTTATTTGTAAATTTTTAGCAAAAGTGTCTTTTTTAAAGTATCTTATTTTAGTCTTAAAAAGCTTTTTCAAAAAAAATGTTCAAAAATAAAAACTTGAGAAAAGGGAAGTCTGGGGTGAGCTAGGCTCGAACCCCAGACCTCTACCCTCTCAACCAACATATTTAACACAACACACACAACCAAACGTGCCCTTGGGTCTTTTCCGTTTTATCTTGCACAAATTAATCATTTACCCCCTTTTTAGTCCATTTAAGCTATAAGCCCTTTTCAGCTTAATAACAGCTTATATCAATAATGCTGTTCACCCGGGTGGGAGATTATTTTTCTTAGGTTTAGCATTCTTCAAAGTATTTTTCACCAATTTTTCAGAATTTTCCAAATTAGTTTAGTATTTTTTATTAATTTTTTAGATTAAATCCGTTTTTAATTCATAATAAAAAATATAAAAGTCAAAAAAATATAATTCTTTTTTTTAATTTTCTTTTATCATTTAGGATTTATAAAAATTAAATTTTCATTTGTAGGGTTAAAATTTTAGAAATTGTTTTTTTAAAGAACGGGTTTTGAATCCCATAATCATTTTTAGTGTTTTTGCTTTAATTGCTTATCTTTTTTAGTGTGACTTTACTTGTTTTAGCATTTAGTTATGAGAAATAGAAAAAACCTATCTAATTTGTGATATCAAGCAGTTTCCACAAACGTCTATACGCGCTCCTCGATCTCAGAAGCTCGCTAGAGCGCGCGTGCCTCGTCGGGAGCACGCTCTGTAATTTTTTAGGGTTTTACTTTGGTCAAAAGTAATATCCTTCTAAAAGCCTTACGGAATTCTTATTATTGATACTTCCGATCAATGTTTGGTGCCGTGCCGGGAGTCGTGTTACGAATATCAAGTTGAAGTTTGTTGTGCCTTGAAGACCCTTCCTCGTGAAGTTATTGCTTTCCGTTTGTGAATATTTTCTTTTATTATCAAGTAATCATAAATACCAAAAAAAAATCGAAAAACCAACAAAACAAATCGTGTTGTTAATTGTTATATATCGGGCTCACCTATGAATTACAACTATAAGGGGGGTATAAGTGAGAGGGCTTGATCCAAGGAACATCGCCCAAAAAGGAAGAACGCTTTTAAATCGCTTCGGCGTGCTAATTCCTTCCGCTCTCTTATGTGTAATTTAAAGAGCTACTGTGGACTTTTAACTTCCAGTTACCAAAAATATTATTTTCTTATTTTAAAAATATAAAAATTTCAAAAATATTCTCCGTTGCCCTCTATATCATTTAGTTCTCATTTTCTTCAAACCTTCTTAAACCATTTAATTCTCATGGAGTCTTATTTCCAAAATGAGTGTCTGGGGTGTGGACAACCATGTGATGGCTTTTATTGTTATCTATGTACGTGCCAGCAGTGTGGTGTTAATCTTATAAATGGAGTTTGTTGACTTGCACTTATGGAGATGGAAAGCCAGTTCACTTTGTTCGGGTGTGAAGGCCCGTTAAATGTGAAATTTTTCATTTGCCGCTCGAGAGCAGGAAAATCATTCGCATATATCCAAATCCAATTTTTTTGATTATTCTCAATCTATCTTACCACCCCACACACTATCAACAATCTTGTGATGTAAATATGAGGGAAATGCTCGATATGGTGCACTATTGTACACCGCAATTCCGATTATCACTTAATCCGAAACATGCTACAATCAAAACTATTAAGAGTTCCCCACAAACTTTTACCAATTTTCAACAACAAATATCTTTGTTTGAAAAATTATCGGAGGTGTTTCATGCGACTTTGAAAGTCCGCCCGAAAAAAAATGAATCAAAATTTTTCACGATTCCAATTCTTCTGGTTTTGACCAAATTCAACCCCCGCAATTTCCCGTCATTCATCAACCTCCTCAAGAAATGAGATTGGAAAGCTTTGCAAGCCAGAAAGACCTAAGAAATCGATACTAAAACTTTTTTAAAGAATTTAATCTTATTTTTCTTTTAGGAAACCCGAGGTTGTTAATAACAAGCTATGGACAATTTTTTTGAAGTTAAGCATCTCAACACGTCGAGGATAGTACAAGAATTGCTTAACAAACTTCTTCCAAGATTTGCAAAGTAGAACCAGGATTGTTGAATTTATTAAACTCCAAACTGTAATAGTCCTGGCCTTTTGCAACTATGACGATAGATGATTATATTACGAGGAGTAAACTAGTGCCCAAAATTTCCACACCCGTCTTACCAACCGAGGAACCCGATAACTCTCTAAGTATGGGGGACGAGCATCTTAGCACTATTCCAAAAACGGAATCAGACGAATTAATAATGTCTAGTGATGAGACCCTTGTCCCAATCCCAAGTGAGTCCGAGGATATTACCGGAGTAACGAAAGTGAGTGTGAATTCCCGATTGTGATGATATCCTCAAACGACCCAATGTTTTTCAACATTTATTTCAAACCTATCTTCGATCGATATCTACTCTAGTGATGACTATTCAAGTTCATGAGGAGGATATCACGAAATAAGTTTTAAAACTTATTTGAACCCTCGTTTATGATCTTGAACGAGGAAATCATGTCTAGTGAGTTTAATATGAAATCAAAATGATAGACCTCGATTCTACTACCAAAAAATGTTAGTTTTGATACGAGTCTTATCTTCTTGCATCATTACTCAACGTGATACTTTTATGGCTCCTCTCCCAAGAATAGATTCCCACTTTAATGAGGTTCCCAGAAAACACATAAACAAATCCTCAAAGAATTCTTAAATAGACGCACATTGAATATATTAGTCTTTTGGAGAGGTTGCTATACGATAATTCATCTCCCCGTCTACCGGATAATTTTCATGCTAATCCAAATACGATCATCGAGTCTCTTCCCACATTTCCTATCCCCGTTGAGGATAGTGACTCTCTTAGGGAAGAGATCGATATATTTCCCGGTCCGGGAAACTAAATCCACCGGATATATGAGGTGATGAATATACAGTCGGAAGGTGCGATAATTCTACTTCCCTTACCCGAGTTCGAAACATTCATGTTGATTATCCGATTCGGTATCAATCAACCAATGATTGGTGGAAAGACGATCCCGTAAGATGTGCCTAATATTTTGCCCACCCATCCCACCCTTCATATGGATTATCCACCTTTATTTCTTACTCATACTGATCTCCGGAGTCGCTCTGAAGTTCTTCTCCTTCCGGAGATAGAAACAGGATTTACGATCCAGGGATATGCATTAAAGTCGAATCCAAGAGATTTCTTGCTACTTTTCCCGCCGTGTGCTGTGATTGTTGAGACTGATTACTTCCCATTTTTCATCTAAAATGAAACAAAGTTTTCAATCACGGTGTTATCTTGCTTCAAAGGAGAAACTCCTCTTCTTTTAATTCACATCGGGGCTTTAAAGCCTTCAGCGGTATAGAGAGAGAGCTTCATCATTAAATTCACAGCTATCATTGATCTATGGAGAGGACATTCCTATCTTGAATGTTCCATTTCTTAATTTCTATCCTCCTTGACCAACTCAAGTATGGGGGATCGAGTCAGACTCAAGACTCGGTTAACAAAAATAAGCGTTTCGTGGGTGGCAACCCATACTTATCCTTATATAATAGTAGTAATGAATAAGTGTGTTGTGAGGAGGCTCGCCTCTTCTTTTCTTGTGATTTGTGTTTTGTTGTATGTCCAGGATTGCCCCGGATTTTGAACCCTCTCGTGCTCATGGTTTTGTCCTTCGTTCACTCGAGCTTCAATCCTCAGCTTCATTTGGGAATCCAATATCCAAATCTTATCAACTAACGTTTATCTTTGAGCATACTTAATAAACGGCTTTAGATTTACGTACTTAAAACATTGAGGACAATGTCCAGTCTATATGGGGGATCTATCGATTTGATCTATGCCTTCAGTGCGAGAGTTTCACGTAATCCCGTTTTTACCACCAAAATACCAAAAAAATGAAAAATTTTAAAAATTTTTAAGTGTTTTGTCACAATTTTGACTTTCCTGCTGGGTAGAATAAGAATAAATTTTGACTCGATCGAGCATGTTGAGCTCTAGCTTGTTCCTTAACTATTAGACTAAGCATTCGCGGATCTTTTTACTAAAGATTTTAAATTCGCAAAGAACGAAAAATGATAGATTTAAATAAAAGTTGGACTAACAAGATTAGTTTGTAAATCTTAGATCTCATAAGTGTAGTTTGTGGCTTTTCTCTCCCATAAGCTTCTAACCGGACTAATAATACGTGCTATTTTTGAAAATTAAACTCAAATCAACAATTTTTGAAATGTAGTCAATAACATTTTTGTCTTAGTTCAAATTTATACTTAAATTTTCTAAAAAGAAACTTTCTCTATATATCGTGGTAATATTATATATAAAAAATAATAATAAAAATAAAAAATAAGGTAACAATAATAACTATAAACTGTGGGGTGATAAAAGTTTACTGCCTCTTGCCGGCTCACAACCGATGTGGAAGTCTTCTAAAGAAAGTCCATAGTAAGAATAATTATCCGAGACCGATAAAAATTTGCTGCATCTTTCGCCACAGACGCTGTTGCAGCCTTCTAAAAGTCTAATTTTTTTAGTTTAAAGGATGTGTAATTATATTAAGTGTAGTAAATGTGATTTAATAAATATAGGGAAAATCTCTTTTTCTTTAATTTAAATGTGCTTTCGAACTAAGTCTATTTCATTTTAAGTTGTGGTTTTTCTAATAAGCTATGTATATACGGGAAACCTAAGAGTTTTTGAAACTGAAGGTCCGTGAGTCTCGATACTAGTCTCTGTGGGGAGTCAAAAGCTTGTCAATTAGCCAAGAGGTTGGGATGTGCCGAGACGACAGTTTGCTACATAGGATGATCACGCCTTCAAACTCATTATTCTCGGTGGAACGTGAAGCATAGAATTTGCAAAACTTTAATCCATGGTTGAAATTCGAAATGGCACATTCACTCTAAGATATACAATTTACCGGGATTGAAAATTTCACAAGTTAACAGTATGATTAGGTGGTTAGCATCTTAACTTATATTTAACGGTGATTTCTTTTTTAAAAGTCCTAGTTTGGGACAAGTGGGAAAAAAGGGTTTTCCCGGGATGATGAATTTATCCTTCCTGGGCATTTTAGGATTAAAGTGCGTCTTGTTCTATGACCCTAAAAGTTATGAAAATAACGAAAGTCAAACATGTTAGTTAGTTGTTAAGAAAAGTACAAAAAAATGAGAAAAAGGAAAAATACAAAAATATGTGTGGGAATAAGTGTAGATTTATAAATGGTCAAAACGGGGCTTTTTCAAAGCTATTGATTCTTTAATTCCCCTTGATGAACACTTAGCTACTTTTCAAGGTAATTAGTCGAGGGGGATTGAGATTCTTGGTTTTCTAAAGTGTTTACTTATCATTGCGTAAGGACACGGTAATAGTTTAGTATGGGGGATTTGGATATGTTCTTAATTACACATACCTTTTACCTATAAAAACGAGCTTAAATGACCAAAAAATGAACATAAATGCGAAATATACGCTTGTTTTGTGATTTATGTGTGCAGGTAACGGATATTCACTAAAGGACAAAAATCAAGCCAAAACGGACAAAACCAAGCACGGAATGGAAAAGCGTCAAAGTCAAAGTCAAAGTCAACCAAAAAGTCAACAAGTCAAAGCCGAAGACGAAACCGAAGAAATCTTAATGGACCAACCCGCACCCATTTAATGGGCCGGGTCAGCCCATTAAGCCTTG
Organism: Tanacetum coccineum; assembly: GCA_026074375.1. Classification (NCBI taxonomy): domain Eukaryota; kingdom Viridiplantae; phylum Streptophyta; class Magnoliopsida; order Asterales; family Asteraceae; genus Tanacetum; species Tanacetum coccineum. Next base: position 12,516 of record BQNB010032488.1, on the reverse strand, counting down.
ATTTATAACACTTATAAGTGTTATAAGCCTTAAAAGCCCACATCCCATTTTTATTAAACCCGACCCAAAACAAATGAAATAAGCCCAATTCACACCTAACAACCGTTAGCCCTACACTTTTAAAACCTTTCATCGTTAGTCCTTAGGACTAATAAAGTTAGCCCTAATAAGTACACATTTGGTCCCTATAACCCAAAACCAATTACATCCCTTGTCCCTAAACCCTTATACTCCCTTTCCCGTTAACCCCTGTAAACCCAAATCCCCAAAACAATTTTTCCCGCCTATTTTACTTTTCACCCGTCACTATCCCTACCTTCCCCTACAACAAGACAAATAAAAGTCACACCCGCCCTCCTAAACCCCACACCAGCTAGAAAACACATCCACCTTGGCAATCCTCTTTCATTTGATTGGACAAAGTTACAAGAAAATGGATCTATGGCTGTGATTGAAACCTTTGGGGCCAAAAGAAGGATAAGTGGCTTAGATTAAAGCTTTTGATGCTCCTCACATAACAAACACAACAAGCACAACTGAGAGCATTGTATTCGGCTATTTATATGATGCTTATTTCTTCATTTGAGGATATCTAGTGTAAATGTAACTTAGGAGTAGTGTAATTTACCTTTTAATGTTTTAAATTTGTGTTTTTATGTCAATTAAATTCGTCATTTAAACTTTCAAGAACCTTGTAAACTTTTTTTTAAGTAAATAAAAAGTTAAATTTTATATATGCAAAATCTGTTTCCTTTTTTTATTCTTTATGCCATGAAGCATCACTCACATCCCAAAATCCCAAACAAACCCCACTTCATAAACAGCCAAAGCCACCTTGGCAATCCTGTGAATTCTTATTGGTTTATGAACAATGACAAAGATTCAATGGCTCAGATTGCAAGCCTTATAGAGCAAGATGATTTGATGGCTAAGATGACGACTCCTAGCCCCTCTCAAGACTTCTGAATTCGTCTATATATAGGACTAAATGTAGACAGTTTAAAGGCATCTAGGGTAAATTTTTAGGAGTAGTTTAACTTGTTTTTATTTACTTTACATCTTATTTTTCATATTGTCATTTAAATTTAAATCCTTGTAATCTCTTTTTAAAGTTAATGAAATTTGAAGTTTTTATGTTAAAATTCTGTTTTTAAGTTTATGTTACATTGTGTTTTTCATAAGCTCATATAAGCTCTCTTATTACTCTATTATAAGCTGTTATACCTAAAACAACATAAACTTCCCAGGTTTATAGTGTGTAAGTCCTTTTTACCAAAAATCACTCATATGTGTTCTAAAAGCAATGGAGCATGGTTTATTGTGGATGGCCATGGGTTAGTGCTTATGTGGATAAGCTATAGGATGTTTTGGAACCAAATTTGGTGTTAAAAGTCTTAACCAAAAGCAAAGGACTTTTATAAGTTTCAAATTTCATGTTTTAGCTTATTTTACTGCCATTTGCTTATTTACTGGTTATTTATTACTTATTGTTGTTTATTGTTGCTTATTAATGTTGTTTACTGCTTATTTATGCTTGCTTTTAGCTTAGAAGTCATTTAATCATGTTTTAAGTTAAAACTGCCTTGTTTAAGCTTAAAACTGCTCATTCTTGTTTGCTCTTTTTAAATGCTCATGTCTTTGTTTTTATTACTTATTTGTGCTTAGTTGATCTTAGTTTTAATTTGTTTTTAGTTTTTATAAATTTTCTATGTCTTATTTAGTGTAAAAAATAGTTTTTACAATGTTAAAGGGGTGTTTGGATCAAACAGTTTTAACTTAGTTAAAATTGTTTTGACCAATTAGTCTTCTTTAGTCACTTTTTGATATGATCTATAACAAACTTAGATTAAGTTTTCGCAAGTTTAGATCATGTTTTAAATATTGGTTTATCATCTTCTAAGTCTGCTGTTTTCAATAAGAGTTTTAGAGTCTGATTTAGTAAATTTGCTTAAGGAATGCATTAGAGGTTTAGAATTTATGTTTGAGTTAGTGCATTAGGCTGTTATAGTTTTAGGTTTAATTCATTAGAAATGTCTTCATCAAGTTTTAGCAACATCTTAGTGAAAACTGCTAGTTTACTTGTTTTTGAAACCATATTTTAGAAATCATTTTTAGGAATGGATTCTTCATGAAATCTGTTTAGGATTAATGTTCTTAGAAGTTTGGAGGTTAGATTTTATCTGTTTTTAGGTTTGAAACATTTAGGATTAGTTTTGAGCCTTGGAATTTAGCCTTAAAACTGCCTGTTTAGTCATAAAATCCAAAAACAAGCCCTTAAGGCTCTGCTGTCTATTTTGCTTATTTATGTGCTTATTTCTAAGTTTCAAAAAAGTGGATTTTACAAAATTTGCTTATTTTTATTAGTTTTTTAAGTTTGTTCAAAAAAGATTTCAAAAAAAATGTTGTATAAAAAAGTGAGGTCACAGGGGTCGAACCTGTGACCTCCTCCTTCACATACCAACGCACCTCAACACAACACTCAAACACCAATTGCCCTGGGGTATTTTTCGAGTATATCTTGCACCATTAATTTTTTATAGTGTTTTGCTAGTTTAGCTCTTAAGAGCTTATTTGCTTATTTTCTGCTTTTTCATTAAGCCATCTTTCTATTTAATATTTTTATTAGATTCTTCACTGTCCAAAGTACGCTCCTTAATTTTTCTAGAATTTTTAGGATTTGTTTTCTATTTTTTATTAATTTTTTAGATTAAATCCGTTTTTAATTCATAAGAAATAATATAAAAGTCAAAAAAATATAATTCTTTTTTTAAAAATTTTCTTTTATCATTTAGGATTTATAAAAATTATATTTGCATTTGTAGGGTTAAATTTGTAGAATTTAGTTTTTTAAAGTACGGGTTTTGAATCCCGTTATCGTTTTTAGTGTTTTAGCCTTAATTGCTTTCGTTTTTAGCATGCCTTTACTTGTTTTAGCATATTATTAGTAGAAATAGAAAACAAAATCCAATGTGTGATATTCAAGCATTGTTCCACAAACGTTACCTCAATTTTTAAATTCGCACCTCGTCGGGACACGACCCGGGAAGGTTTTTAGGGATTTTACTTTGGGTAAAAGTAAATTTCCTTTTAAAAGCCTTACGGAATATTTATCTCACTTATTATTGATATTATCCTTATATATATTTATATATTATATATTTATTATATTTATATATACCAAAGGTTTGTGATTAATTTTTGGCGCCGTTGCCGGATAGGTGTGTTACGCTTATCATGTTTCGTTTAAAGATTAGTGTTTGCAGACCCTTCCCCGTGAGGTTATCGCTTTCTTTTGTGAATATTTTCAAGTAATCAAAAATACCAAAAAAATCAAAAACCAACAAAACAAATCGTGTTGTTAATTGTTATAATCATCTCACCTTTGAATTACAAACTCTAAGGGGGGTATAAGGAGGGCTTGATCCAAGGAACATCGCCCAAAAAGGAAGAACGCTTTTAAATCGCTTCGGCGTGCAAATTCCTTCCGCTTTCTTTTGCGTAATTTAAAGAGCTACCGTGTGTAAATTAACTTCCGGTTACCAAAAATATAATTTTCTTATTTTTATAAAAATTTCAAAAATATTCTTCGTTGCCCTCTATATCATTTAATTCTCATTTTCTTCAAACCCTCTTAAACCATTTAATTCTCATGGAGTCTTATTTCCAATATGAGTGTGTGGGGTGTGGACAACCAACGATATATATAAAATATATATATATATATATATATATATATATATATATACTAAAGGAATTATTTTAAGTGAATCAATTTTTGGCGCCGCTGCCGGGGAGGTTGTGAAACGATTATCGTGTTTCGTTTGAAGATTAGTGTTTGAAGACCCTTCCCCGTGAAGTTATCGCTTTCATTTGTGAATATATTTTTTCTATTATCAAGTAATCAAAAATTCCAAAAAATTGAAAAACCAACAAAAACGACCGTTGTGTCACTTGTGAATTCGGATCACCTTTAGATTACAAACAACAAGAGAGGTATAAGGAGGGTCGATCCTACGAAATTCAACCCGAAAGGAGAAGGTTTTTAATAGCTTCGCGCTTACCCGCTCATCCGCTTCTTTGTGCGTTTTCTAAAGAGCTACCGTACACTTGTTCGATTATCGGTCCCAAAAATATTTTCTTGTTTAAGATACATAAAAATCCAGAAATATTCTTCTTAACCCCATTTTGTTTAATTCTTTATCCCTATTTAATTCTATCATCATGTATGGATTTAAAGAATGTTCGTCTTGTGGAGCTTTGTATAATAAAGAAAGTTGTTGTTCAAATGTGAATTTCGTAGACAAGTTTGTTCGTAATCCTAATAAAACACCTGACTCGTCTCAACAACCCCCTCATAATTGTCCCAAGTGTGGAAACTCGGTTGATGGTCTATATTGTCAACAATGTGCTCTATTACGAAAGAAATTGGAGGAAGTTTGGTTTACAATTTGTGATGAAAATGAAATTTTCCAAGACTTTCTAAACACTTCCGAGTCATCCAATGACAATACTAACGTTGTTAATGCACCTCAAGAGCCAGTCGTCTTCAATCAGGACCCCGGTAAAAATTCTTCACAAAGTCCTCCACATATTGACCACCATTGTTGTTACGGGTGTGGTGATTCGTTAGACGGTATCTTTTGTCAAAGATGTACTTGTGAGTCTTGTGGGAACGATGCTCATTATGGCTATAATTGTCCACTGAAAGTTCCGATTATCTCTAATCCGGAACCATGCTACAATCAAAACGTTGATGAGTTCCCATAAACTTTGCCAAGTTTTCATCCGACATGCTATTCTGGAGATAAAAATTCATTCACTTATGATTCCAATCTTAATTTTGTGGATGATTCTCTTAACCCACCTCCATAACCCCCGACGTATTCTTATGAGTTTTGTGGGAACGATGCTCATTATGGTCACGATTGTCCACCTCAAGTTCCGTTTATCTATAATCCGGAACCGTGTTACAATCAAGACTTTAATTTCCCACAAAATTTTCAAAGCTTTCAACAACAATATATTTATTGTACCCGCTGTGGGGGCCTGCATGAGACTTTTTAATGTCAACGAGTGATCTTCTATGAGCCTTGTTGTGAAAATTGTGGGGGTCCTTATGCGACTTTTCAATGTCAACCATTGAACCAAAATTTCTACAATTCTAATTCTTTCGGTTTTGACCAATTTCAACCCCCGCAGTCTCCCGTCATTCATCAACCTCCTCAATAAATGAGTATCCAAGATATGGAGGATCTGAAGCAGCAGTATTTATATAAAATGAAAAGTTTAATTAATGAATTTCCAATTAAGGATTATCGTGATGAGAAGATTGATATTAAGATTAATGAGCTTAAGGAAAATTTCAATGGAATAAGTATTGAAATTAATAAAAAGAAAAAGCTTCAGCAACTAGAGAGCAGGTGGCATCTCCTTCATGATTTTTCAATTCTTTTTGTTACGACGATGATGATGATGAGGAGTATATTATTGCAATCACACCCGATTCACCAAAAACGGACTCTCTCATCATGGTGGACAAACATCTTGACATAATTCTGGAAACGGAATCGGACGAATTCATAAAGTCTAGTGTTGAGAACCTTGTCCAAAACCCAAGTGAGTCCGAGGATGAATGTGAGTGTGATGTGCCCGATTGTGATGATTCTCAAACGACAATTTTTTTAATGTTTTCCAATCCTCTCTTCGACGATTCTACCTCTAGTGATGACGAGTCAAGTTATGAGGAGGTTATTCACGAAATAAGTATTAAAACTTATTCGAACCCTCTTTTTGATCTTGACGAGGAAATCACCGATCGAGCTCATCAGCTAGAAGAGGTAAAGGACGATATACTTCGTGAAGAAATTATTTGGATATCTACTTCTTAATTGCAAGATCGAATCTTTGAATGACAACCCCACTCCTGACTGCGTGCTCAAGTCTCCTTCCACCTTTCCTATCCCCGTTGAGGATAGTGACTCTTTCTTTAAGAAGTCCGATACTTCTCTCTCTTATTCGGATAATTCTTTACCCGAATTTGAGACTTTTAGCGATCATACGGAAAAGACGGGTAGTGGCAGTACCACTACACATGCTGATAACTCTCTTCCCGAGTATGATTCGTTTCTCTTTGAGACTGAGCCCGGTCAGGGCGAGTTGACTAGCGTTGTTATTGAAGATATTTTGGGAGAACCTCGTGTTTATGTGCCTAATGTGTTACCCACCCATACCACCCTTTTGATGAATTCGGATTTCATTCCTTCTGATGATTCTCTCGGATCCGATCTTGAAGTTTCTTTTCCTTCCGGAACTAGAAACAAGATTTTTTATCCGGGGATATTCTTTGAAGTCCAATCCATGAGATTTCCATCTCGGAATACATTTTCTATCTCATTCATTCATGATCCTCTTTCTCCAGTGTTTGATACTTTGCTCCTATTTTCATCCGAAAATGAGGGAAAAGTCTTCAATCCTGGTAGTCTTTCTTCAAAGGATGAAAAATCTCCTCATCTCTTATCTCATCGGGGCTTTAATCCTTCAAAGATCATTTCTGATTTTTCTAAAAGCCCGATTATGATCTATGGAGGGGACATTCCTATCTTGTATGTTCCGTTTCTCCATTTCTATCCTCCTTGACCAACTCAAGTATGGGGGATCGAGTCAAGCTTAGTGACTCATTAATAATCAAGCGCTTTGTGGGTGGCAACCCATGCTTATCCTAATATAATTGTAGTAGTAGTAATGAACAAGTGTGTTGGGAGAGAGGCTCGCCTCTTCCTTTCGTGTGCTTTGTGTTTTGTGATATTTGTCCAGGATTGCCTCGAATTTTGAAGCCTCTCGTGTTCATGGTTTTGTCCTTCATTAACTCGAGCTTCAAATCCTCAACATAATTATGGGAATTCAATATCCTAATCTTATCGACTAACGTTTATCTTTAAGCATACTTAATAAATGGCTCTAGATTTACGTAGAGACCCTTCTTAAAACATTGAGGACAATGTTCAATTCTAGTATGGGGGGATCTATCGATTTGATTTTGCCTGCAGCCGTTGTTTTACGTAATCCCGTTTTTACCACCAAAATACCAAAAAAATGAAAAATTTTGAAAATTTTCAAAAATAAAATAAGTGTTTTATCACAATGTTGACTTTCCTGCTGGGTAGAATAAGAATAAATTTTGACTCGATCAAGCGTGTTGAGCTCTAGCTTGTTCCTTAACTTTTAGACTAAGCATTCGCGGATCTTTTTATTAAAGATTTTAAATTTGCGAAGAACGATAAATGATAGAGTTAATTATGAGTTAGATGCTAAATAAGGATTAGTTGGAAATCTTAAGAGCTCATAAGTGTAGTTTGTGGCTTTTCTCTCCTATAAGCTTCTAACCAGACTAAATAATACGTGCTCTCTTCGAAAATTAAACTTATATCAACGATATTTTATGGTCGATATCAATAATTTTAGTCTTAGTTCAAATTTATACTTAAATTTTCTAAACACAAAATTTTCTCTATATCATGGTAATATAAAGTGTTAAAAAAATGAAAAATGAGGTAATAATAATAATAAAAACTGTGGGCTAATAAAAGTTTACTGCATCTTGCCGGCTCACAACCGATGTTGCAGTCTTCTAAATAAGGCACATAGTATTTATCCGAGACTGATAAAAGTTTGTTGCATCTTGCCGGCTCACAACCGATGTTGCAGCCTTCTAAAAGGTCAAGGATTTCCTTAGTTTAAAGGATGTATAATTATATTAAGTGTAATATATTTGATTTAATAAATATAGGGAAAATCTCTTTCTTAAATTTAAATATGCTTTTGAACTAAGACTATTTCTTTTAAGTTGTGAATTTATGTATTTACGGGAAATCCAAGGAAGGTCCGTGAGTCTCGATACTAGTCTCTGTGGGGTGTCAAAAGCTTGGTCACTTAGCCGCAAGGTTAGGATGTGCCAAGACGAAAGTCGCTACATGGGATGATCTCGCCTTCAAACTCATTACTTTTGGGTAGAACGTGAAGCATAGAAATTTTGCAAAACGTTTGATCTATGGTTGAAATCGAAATAAGCACATTCACCTAAGATATAATAATTATCAGGAGCGAAAAGTTTCACAAGGTACAAGTATGAGTATTGTTAGCATCTGAACTTATATTTAACGGTGATTTTGTTTTTAAGCTTGGTGAGGATAAGTGAAAAACCGGGGACGATAAATTTATCCTTTTGGGCATTTTAGGATTGAAATGCATCTTATTCCATGACCCTAAAGTTATAAAAATAACGAAAGTCAAACGTTCTAGTTAGTTGAACCATTCATAGTAGACTTCTCCAATGAGAGTCTAGAAACGCATAGAGCGTGTGTCGTGTAATAGTTGTAGTTAGCCATAGAGGAGTCATGAATCATCTATGTGCTTATTAGTTTATTAGTAGTCTTATGAATAATAAAACCTTGTTCATAACAATGATTGTGTTCTTAATTATTCTGCTGCGTGTTTGTTACAATCATTGTTATTGTATCCTAGATGGCTATATCAGGGTTTCACATGGTATATGCTTAATTACACATACTTTTTACCTAATAAAATGACCCCAAATGACCAAAAAACGGACATAAAATGTCAAATATATGCTTGTTTTGTGTTATTTACTTTGCAGGTATCGGATATTCAGAAAAAGGACAAAAACGAAGTCAAAACGAATAAAACCAAGCACAAGAACAAAAAGAGCATTAAAAAGTCAAAGTCAAAGTCAAAAAGATAACATGTCAAAGTCAAAGCCGAGGACGTGTGCATCTTAGTGGGCCGGGTCAGCCCATTAAAACATTATGTAGACCAAACAAGCCCATTAAGACTTTATCTAAAAGTCTTATAAGCCTTAAAAGCTAAAAAAGCCCAAAATCCCTTTTCTATATTACGCGGCCCTAAAACAAATCATATAAGCCCATTTCCATTTAACCGTTTAACCCTTAACCTCGTTAGCCAGTTAAAAACTTTACACCTTTAGTCCTTTTTACTTTACACCACAAGTCCCTAAACCAACTTAACCCTTTACACCATTGATATGTGTGAAATACACATATCCATTTATACCAAAAATGACCCTAAATGACCAAAAACAGACTAAAATGGCAAAGATATGCTTGTTTTTGTGTTTTGTGTGTGCAGGTACGGATAAGACAAATATCACAAAAAAACCGTCAAAAACGGGCAAACACGGACACGAGAACAGAAGAGTGTGCAAGAGCCAGAAGCCAAAGTCAAAAAGTCAATCCTCAGTCAAAGTCAACACTAGAAGACAAAGACCTCAAAGTTTCAAATTCAGCCCCTTAAGTTATAAAAGATTACACAAATGGTCCTTGAAGTCTTAATAGGCCCTTTACACCTTAAAACCTCACCCGGTTCCAAAGCCCATACCCGGCCCAAAACCCTAAAGCCCATTACCCTTAATAATTAAGTGCAGGGACCAAATGTGCCAACCCTGAAAGATGTTATACATTTGATGTGTATTACATTTACACCTTATAAACCACAAGGACTCATTTTGCCATTCACCCAAAGTTTAAAACCTTTTACCCCGTTCAGTTAAAAACAAGCGGGAAAATTTCGTTTGTACTGTTCATTCATCTTCTCCATTCACCACGCAGTCAAACAAGGGGCTTTTCTCAATTAAAGGGCGATTTAGACAATTCAAGGTATAATAAACACCTTTGCAGGTTAAAACGTAATCAAACGCTCCTTATTAGCTAATCCCCATAAGGGAAATGCCACGTTGGACATAAGAAAACACACAAGGAGTGGATTTTTATACTCAGGCTACTCTCAAAAGAAGCACAGGGGTCACATCACGGATTGCCACGTTGGCAATCCGTGTGTGCACAAATATGATCCAACGAACATAATTAGAGATCCAATCATTGAAGGAATTCAAGGGGTGAGATTAGAAGGAGCGTGGGAAGCACTCAAGGGGCTAGAAGGTTCAGCAGCAGGCTATAAAAGGCTCTCTCTCTCACACACACAAAAGGATATTTTTAGCTTTTCAATTTTTAGTTTAAATTGTATTTTTAGCTTAAGCCTAATGTTTAGTTAATTTTTAGCTTAAATCCATTATAATTTTCATTTCAGTAGTGTAATAAAGCTTTTAAGATTAATGAAATTGAGTTTTTTGTCCTAAGTCTCTACTTGCATTCATAAACTTTCATTTATAAGTCACTATTTCTCAATAAGCTCTCAAAAGCTCTCATGAGTCTCTAAGCTTATGATAGAGCTAATTAGTTCATTTAACTTACTTTAATCCTAAAATCAGTTTAATACCTTTGATACTTGGACTTATAAGCTTATGGAAGGAGAGCCAATTATGGAAGGGCTCTCATTAACTTTACTGGCTTATCCTTGGATAAGCCAGAGCTGTTGATAAGCTCTATAAACACTTAGCTTCTGTTTAGCTGAAGCTTTAAGTAAGTTTTCTTTTAATTCCTTGTTCCTTTAAAGTTTAGTTTTAAAAAACTGCTTTATTGCTTATTAGCTTTAATATGTGCTTAGTTGCTTCATAGCTTTACTTAACTGCTTATCTAGTTGCTTCTCTGTGTTTAATTTTGCTCATTAGTCATCAATTTTATGTTTAAACACACTTAAATAGAGTGTGTATTGCAGGATTTCCCTTAAGGAAACTTGCATTTGTCTTTTACTTTTTGTCAAATTGCATCAGCAGTACTAACATCAGTTAGTACTGCTGTCTTTTTAATCTTTCATTTAGGCTAGTAATTTTATGATCTAGGGTTTTAAAATCAGTAGGTTAATAGTATTCACATAGCTTAATATAATTTATGTCTTGCTTTATAGTTTCTAGTTTAATTGCTTAGTTGAAATTAGCTTAAAAAGTCATAAAATTAGCCAAAAAAAGCCAAAAACAGTAGTTATGGTAAGTGGCCTTTAAAACTTAGATTATTGGCTTATAGGAATAGATTTTATGCATGATATTAAGAGCTTATATGTAGATTGTCTAGTTTCCAAAAGCTTAGTTTCTGTCCTAGCTTATTTTGCTTATTAGCTTTTCTTGATTTTGAGCTTCTAGTGTTTCATTTTGAGTTTGCTGATTTTAATCACAAATTTAGATAACTTAAATTGTTTTTAGTTAGTGTAGCTTATCAAAATTAGCTTCCTTACATCTTAAGGTTTATAGATCAGCTTTTGGTTTTGAATTTGAGCTTAATTTGAGCTTTGTGCAAGTGCTTTAGTCCAAACAAGCAAAAGTAAGCTTAAAACCTCACTTTCTGAGGCCAGTCACTTCAAAAGCTCTTTTAGAGATTATTTTTAAGTTTGAGCTTAAGCTCCTTTTATTAAAAGTGCTTAGAATAGTGTCCTTAATAAGTTCTAGCTTTTAGATTTCAAAAATAAAAAAATTGCAAAATAGGGTGTTAATGGGACTTGAACCCGTGACCTCTTGCACACAAACACACACACTTACCACCATGCTTCATTAGCTCATCCGTTAGCATCTTTCTCCATTTAATTCTTATACTCATTTTTCTTTTAGCTTATTATTAAAAGCCGTAGCTTAAAATTGCTTATTAGGAGCTTATTAGTTTAGCTGGTAGTGTAAACTTATTTTTCCTTTGAACTTTGTTGCATTTAGGATTTTCCCTGAATTTTTCACATTTTTCCATTAAGTAGATTATTTTTAATCATTTTTCTAAGGTTTTAATTTTCGTTAGTACTGTTAGTTGAAAATCCCAAAAGAGAACTAGCAGTACTAACTATGGGTTAGTACTGCTTGTTCCAAACACCCTTTAAAGTTTTCAAAAGTCATTCTTTTTTATATTTCAAGCTGATTTGATCCTAAATTGTCAAAAACAGATTATCAAATAACAAAGTAAGACACTTATACGCAGATTTCAATCAATAATAAGCACTTAAATAAGCTAAATCAATCTAACAGTATTAACTAAACATACTACCAGTACTAACTAAGAGAGTGACACAAATTAATTTTTTTAACTAAAGTTTAAACAGGATAAGTACTAAACATCATAACAAAGCATAAACATAAACAATAAATAAGTACTAATAAGCAGATCTACAGTAAATAAGAGAAAGTCGAGAAAGAGAGACTTACAACACCCTTGCTTAAACAGGGCTACTCAAGCTTTTAAAAGCTAATCTACAAGCTCTAGCTTGTCAAAAACAAGCTAGTAGTATCCATAAGCCCATCCATTTCTGGCTTATCATCCATAAATATAAGTTGTGGTATTTTTTTTTGGTGATTTTTTTTTATTTTTTCTTAACTAATTAACTTTTTAAGTTTACTTAATTAAAGCAGCTTATAAATAAGCTTGAGTGAGAGCTTTTTAACACATTTTAAACACATATCAAACACTTAAGCAGTTGAATTTAAAAACTTGACATTATAACTTATAAACTTCAAACTTTCATTAATTCATAAAAAGAGTACAAGGCAGTAAAATAAACTGAATAAAATGCTAAAATGACTTAAAAATTACAATAAAACTAAGATAAGCTAAG